>JAIFGZ020000786.1:0-155076 GCA_019925245.2 Oryza australiensis
GAAGACGCATAAATGAAGGGTTCAACGGCTTAAGCGTGAAGGGAGAGAAGACGAAGTGCAGCAAATGATCGATGAACAGCGTCGTCGGCTAGGCAAAATCAAGAGGCGGTGGGTGCCCAAAAAGAAAGATGCCATATCCAACAAAGAACAAGTCGAGGAAAGCCCGGTGATCAAGCCGGGAGGGCAGCCAAGGGAAAAGGCAAAATTTCTGCATCGGTTAACATGGTCTTCGTGTTGCCGGCCGAGTTCGGCGCTCCCTGAAGCCGATGCGGAGACACCATTGAAGATGATCTGGCAAAACTTGTTAGTGATATGCCCTAGAGGCAACATGGAGATGTTGGATATCACGTCAATGTTTATGTATTTATGAATAAAGTGTTATTCAGTTCCATGAAATAGACATCTTGTATTGATCAATAAGTACGTGACTTATTTATGAGACTCTTTATGTATGAATCTATTTCTAAACGATCCACGATCATATGTCATATTGTTGGAACAAATATGATTCTAAGATCGACATGTTTATTGATTGATGATCATGTCTCATAGATCATGGGTATGGAGATACCAAATCAATAAACATGGACATATGTGTTGGAGAACACATTGTTGGATAGACCCACCATGAGACACTACGGGAATTAATGTGCCATTAGTTGGTCTCGGGTAGTGTTGGTACAAAGTCCTTAGACTGAGATCACCATGGATTCCAACATGTGTAGTAGCCTACTTTGGGACTACCAAACGCTATTCAATATGGGTAGTTATAAAGGTAGTTTTCGGGTTTGCTATGAAACATGGAGTGGGATGTGAGTGATCAAGATGGAATTTGCCCCTCCTTTGGAGAGATATCTCTGGCCCCTCGAGGTAATGGATTATGGAATGCATGGCCATGCTAAGTTGATTGAGGAGTCAATCAACGGACGGATAATCAATATGGTTCGAGTGAATGGTTAAGCTATTGAAGGGATGGCACACATCTTGCCTATAGCTTAAGCGGTATCGTGAGGCAAAGGGATTTGTGTACACATTACAGGTTCGGAGCTGATATTATTCTTGTATACTATGGTGTCAATATGTCTTGCTAGGCGCCGGTGTGAGGGTCGGCTGAGTTGGACTCGAGCCGACGATCGGCTAAGTTAGACTATAGCCGAAACCGAGTATACCTGAACCTACGGGGACGCACGCTTAAGGGGATAGAATAGATATTCGAGTTGGACTCGGATACGGCTCGATCGGATAGGGATCCGATCGGATAGAGTCCTATGGGCTTACGACGTGTGGGCGGCCAACTCTATGAGATACGGATGAGATCCGATTCAAAATAGAGTCCTAATCGGCCACTAGTCCCGTCGGCCAACTCTATATAAAGGAGGGAGGGGTGGAGAGCTGTGGTACGTCAATTGCATCGCGTGCAACGAAGTCGCCGAGATCAATCTCCACGGAAACCCTCTCCACCTTCGAGCCAAACCCTAGCCTTGCATCGCGTGCTAGCACACGGGTGTACGGCGTTCGTCCCCGGACGTGTGGATACCGGTAGAGCGCTGCTACGTTGCGCGGCTGTTGATCGGCCGGATCGGTGTCTCAGGAATCGGCTGTTCGGATCGGATTGCCACGATTGGCTATTCCGCTGCACTCTACTCCAATCGGTAACGATCTATCGGCCCTTACTTGCAAGTGTTCCTGGTTTGCGCGGTTAAATTTTTGTTTTTGGCTAGCGTAGCCTCCGCGCGACCCTTCAGTGGTATCAGAGCTAATCTTGCTTAGTTCGGGTTTTAGATTGGATCTGGAACAAGTTTTGTGCACGGGTTGATTAGATCAATCGGTTTTACGGGATCTGTTGAGGAGAGTTAATGGTAATTGCGTTCCTTGATAGTGTATCGGAACGGCGTAATGTGATTACGTCGAAGCAATTTCCATATAACTCGGTTTGAGTTGGGTTCGAGATAGCGTTCCTTGATAGTGTATCGGAACGGTATAATGTGATTATGCCGAAGCTATCTCGTAGTCCGATCTTGTTAGCTGCCTCGCGCCCCCTTATAGGTCATCTCGATGCCGTAGCTCTGCGATAAGTAGAAAACGTTTCTACGCCTAACTTGTTTTTGCGAGAGAATGCTTTGAGATGGTATGGCCCTATTGTATGTATGAGATGTATGAGATGCATGTGATGCATGTAATATTCTTTCATATGTGCAATCCTGTAATATTCTTTCATACGTGCAATGCTTGTAATATTCTTTCACGACTGCGAGTCGATGTAATCTTCAATTAGAGCTTCTATAGTAGTAGCTTAGTTTGAAGAAATCAAGCATTCGGCACTCGAAAGAACGGTGATGAAGATGGAGATCCTGTACACCGGCATGGAGATGGAGATCACCATGTGAAGGGGGCCATACTATTTCACTATATGCTATTCTTCTTGCTTTCATATGTGATATGTTTGTTTGATAGGATAGCATCCCTCTCAAAATTAAGTAGTAATGATGCCCTTCCAAATGTTGCACCCGTCACCGTTATGCTCGTCAATGGTGGGTGCCAAAGCGAGTGCCATTCTCTATCATAACACGAGGGGGTATATGTCGAACATATACATGCGGGAGCATTTGGTTTACTTAACAAGGCTATCAAAACAGTTTTGGGCCTTGGGGCATAGGTTGGCGCCGGGGCATGGAGATGCCACACCAACAACAAGAGTCACATAGAGATGTGATTAGCAAGGTGTTGCTTACCGATGTTACTAATTTTCTAGCGGTGATGCCAAAGCTCACTAGAAAATTAATTAACATGTGGATCTTGACCCAATACGTAACCTAGAGGGAAGGTGGAAAATACGTAATGGGAGTCCAATGTTAAATTGTTTAACAATAGACATAGCATAAACATTGTGCTAAACTTTGCTTTTTCTGTTGTAGAATAAATGACGGCTAATACTACACCCAGTACCTTTAATTTGCGATCTATTCTCGAAAAGGAAAAATTAAATGGAACAAACTTTATGGATTGGTATCGCAACTTGAGAATTGTTCTCAAGCAAGAGCGTAAGGAGTACGTTCTTGAAGTACCCTATCCCGAGGATTTGCCAAATAATGCCACTTTCAACTGCATGGAGAGCTTACGAGAAGCACACTAATGATGCCCTAGATATAAGTTGTCTCATGCTTGCTACAATGTCCCCGAGCTTCGAAGCAATATGAGAGCAACGATGCTCACACTATTATTCGGGGACTGCGTGGCATGTTTGAGAACCAAGCTCGGGCCGAGAGGTTCAACACCTCAAAGTCCTTGTTTGCGTGCGAGCTTGTTGAGGGAATCCCGTCGAGTCCGCATGTGATAAAGATGATTGGCTACATTGAGAGTCCGGAAAAGCTGGTTTTCCCCTTAGCCAAGAGTTGGCTATTGATGTGATTCTCCGGTCGCTCCCTCCGAGCTTCGAGCCATTCATATTAAATTATCACATGAACAATATGGATAGGACCTTGGCTGAATTGCATGGGATGCTAAAGACAGTGAGGAGAGTATCCAGAAAAACGGTCATCATGTGATGATGATGCGAAGGCTAAGCGCAAACCACTGTCAAGAAGGTTTGCACCAAGAGGAAGTTAACTCCCGATGAGATTGCGAGTGCCTCCAATGCAAAGAAGGGCAAGAAAGGGTCGGCGGCATCGATGCCGTTTTCTTCTATTGCAAGGAGACAGGCTGGAAGAGGAACTGCAAGAAGTACATGGAGGATCTCAAAAAGAAGCAAAGTACGACTTCGCGGTATTAATGTTATAGACATTAATCTTGCTACTTCACCTACGACTCTTGGGTATTTGATACCGGATCGGTAGCTCATATTTGCAAATCGTTGCGGGAATGAGAAGAAGTAGAGGCTTGAGAAGGGGAGAGGTGAACTGCGCGTCGGCAATGGAGCAAGCGTTGCTACGATTCTTTGTCGGCACCGTACCACTTCATCTACCTTCAGGATTAGTTTTGGAATTAAATAATTGTTATTGTGTTCCAACACTATGTCAAAACGTTATTTCCGCTTCATGTTTGCAAGCGGAAGGATATGATTTTAGATCAATGAACAATGGTTGTTCAATATATCTCGAGAGATATGTTCTATTTTCATGCTCCATTGGTGAATGGATTATACGTTTTGAATCTTGAAGCATCTCCCATCTATAACATTAATACGAAAGGCAATTCTCTAATGATATAAACCCCACGTTTATCCGGCATTGTCGCTTAGGCCATATAAATAAGAAACGCATGGAGAAGCTCCATAAGGATGGACTGCTTCACTCTTTTGATTTTGAATCATTTGAGACATGTGAGTCTTGTTTACTTGGTAAGATGACAAAGGCACCTTTCACGGGACATAGTGAGAGAGCAAGTGACTTATTGGCACTCGTACATACGATGTATGTGGACCAATGAGCTCAACGGCCGAGAGGTGGTTATCGGTACTTCATTACCTTTACCGATGACTTTAGTAGATATGGTTATATCTACTTAATGAGGCATAAGTCCGAATCCTTTGAAAAGTTCAAAGAATTCCAGAATGAAGTACGAGAATCATTTAGGGAAAACAATCAAGTTTCTACGATTAGATCGTGGAGGGGAATACTTGAGCCAAGAGTTTGGTAATCATCGAAAGATTGTGGAATTGTTCCACAATTGACTCCGCCAGAACTCCACAATGGAATGGGGTGTTCGAACGGAGAAATCGGCACCTTGTTGGACATGGTGCGGTCGATGATGAGCCAAAGTGATCTTCCGTTATCCTTCGGGGATATGCTCTTGAAACAGATGCGCTCACACTAAACGAGTTCCATCTAAGTCGAGTTGAAAAGACACCATATGAGATATTGAGGGGCAACCCCTGGTTTGTCTTTTCTCAAAATTTGGGGATGTGAGGCTTATGTAAAACGTTTACGATCGACAAGCTCACACCCAAATCGACAAGTGCTTCTTTGTGGGATATCCTAAGGAAACTAAGGGATATTACTTTTATAATCGGGAACAAGGCAAAGTGTTTGTCGCCCGACACGGTGTCTTCTTGGAGAAAGAGTTTCTTTCAAGAAGGGTTAGTGGGAGCAGGGTGCATCTTGAAGAAGTTCAAGAAACACCGAGAAAATGTTTCGGCGACCACGGAACCACAACAGGAGGAGCAAAGAGTTGCACCACCGGTTGTAGATACACCAGCCCCACGGAGGTCGAAAGATCACGTCGTGCGCCGACAGTACACAGTGCGGAACAACGTGATATATTGTTGTTGGACAACGATGAACCTAAGACCTATGAGGAAGCGATGGTGGGACCCGATTCCAACAAGTGGCTTGGAGCCATGAAATCCGGAATAGAATCCATGTACGAAAATCAAGTTTTGAACTTGGTTGATCCACTGATGGTGTCAAAACCATTAAGTGCAAATGGGTTTTTAAGAAAAGGCCGATATGGATGGAAATGTTCACATCTATAAGGCGCGATTGGTGGCGAAAGGTTTTAAACAGATTCAAGGAGTTGATTATGATGAAACCTTCCCGCCCGTCGCAATGCTTAAATCTATTCGGATTATCCTAGCGATTGCTGCATATTTCGATTATGAGATATGGCAGATGGATGTCAAAACGGCTTTCCTAAATGGAAACCTAAGCGAGGATGTATACATGATACAATCTCGGGGTTTTGTCGATCCAGAATCGCTCGAAAAGATATGCAAGCTACGAAATCCATTTATGGATTGAAGCAAGCATCTCGGAGTTGGAATATTCGTTTTGATGAAGTAATCAAAGGGTTTGGTTTCATCAAAAATGAAGAAGAGGCCTGTGTTTACAAAAGGTCAGTGGGAGCGCAATTATATTTCTAATCTTATATGTGGATGACATATTACGATTGGAAATGATATCCCTATGCTTGAATCCGTCAAGTCTTCATTGAAAAATAGTTTTTCCATGAAAGACTTAGGGAGGCAGCATATATATTGGGCATTCAGATCTATAGAGATAGATCCAAGAGGCTAATTGGATTAAGCCAAAGTACATACATTGACAAGGTGTTGAAAAGGTTCAACATGCATAATTCCAAGAAAGGTTTCTTGCCCATGTCACATGGCATTAATCTTAGCAAGAATCGGTGTCCTCGGACACATGATGAGCGGAATAAGATGGGTATGGTTCCTTATGCTTCGGCAATTGGATCCATCATGTATGCCATGCTTTGTACACGCCGGATGTCTCGTACGCTTTGAGTGCTACGAGCGAGATACCGATCGAGATCTAGGTGAAGGTCACGGATGCCAGTAAAGAATATCCTTAAGTACTTGAGAAGAACTAAGGATATGTTCCTAGTCTATGGAGGTGAAGAAGAGCTCGTTGTAAGTGGTTACACCGATGCTAGCTTCCAAACAGACAAGGATGATTATAGATCGCAATGCGGTTCGTGTTCGCCTGAACGGAGGCGCAGATTAGGTGGAAGAGTTCCAAGCGGGATACGTTGCTGATTCTACAACGGAGGCCGAGTACATTGCTGCTTGAAGAAGCTGCAAAGGAGGCTGTTTGGATCAAGAAATTCGTTTCTAAGCTTGGTGTGATGACTAGTGCGCGGTCCAATGTCTATCTATTGTGACAATAGTGGAGCCATTGCGCAAGCCAAGGAGCCGAGGTCACATCGAAGTCCAAACACATACTTCGGCGATATCATCTCATCTGCGAGATTGTGGACAGAGGTGATGTCAAGATATGCAAAGTGCACACGGATCTCAACATAGCCGATCCGCGACAAAACCTCTCTCCTCACCGAAGCATGAGGCGCACACAATAGCAATGGGTATTAGATACTTACATGATTGACTCTAGTGCAAGTGGGAGATTGTTAGTGATATGCCCTAGAGGCAACATGGAGATGTTGGATATCACGTCAATGTTTATGTATTTATGAATAAAGTGTTATTCAGTTCCATGAAATAGACATCTTGTATTGATCAATAAGTACGTGACTTATTTATGAGACTCTTTATGTATGAATCTATTTCTAAACGATCCCTTATCATATGTCATATTGTTGGAACAAATATGATTCTAAGATCGGCATGTTTATTGATTGATGATCATGTCTCATAGATCATGGGTATGGAGATACCAAATCAATAAACATGGACATATATGTTGGAGAACACATTGTTGGATAGACCCACCATGAGACACTACGGGAATTAATGTGCTATTAGTTGGTCTCGGGTAGTGTTGGTACAATGTCCTTAGACCGAGATCACCATGGATTCCAACATGTGTAGTAGCCTACTTTGGGACTACCAAACGCTATTCCGTAACGGGTAGTTATAAAGGTAGTTTTCGGGTTTGCTATGAAACATGGAGTGGGATGTGAGTGATCAAGATGGAATTTGCCCCTCCTTTGGAGAGATATCTCTGGGCCCCTCGAGGTAATGGATTATGGAAATGCATGGCCATGCTAAGTTGATTGAGGAGTCAATCAACGGACGATAATCCAATACGGTTCGAGTGAATGGTTAAGCTATTGAAGGGATGGCAGACATCTTGCCTATAGCTTAAGCGGTATCGTGAGGCAAAGGGATTTGTGTACACATTACAGGTTCGAGCTGATATTATTCTTGTATACTATGGTGTCAATATGTGCTGCTAGGCGCCGTGTGTGGGTCGGTGAGTTGGACTCGAGCCGACGATCGGCTAAGTTAGACTATAGCCGAAACCGAGTATACCTGAACCTACGTGGTCGCACGCTTAAGGGGATAGAATAGATATTCGAGTTGGACTCGGATACGGCTCGATCGGATAGGGATCCGATTGGATAGAGTCCTATGGGCTTATGACGTGTGGGCGGCCAACTCTATGAGATACGGATGAGATCCGATTCAAAATAAAGTCCTAATCGGCCACTAGTCCCGGTCGGCCAACTCTATATAAAGGAGGGAGGGGTGGAGAGCGTGGTACGTCAATTGCATCGCGTGCAATAGAAGTCGCCGAGATCAATCTCCACGGAAACCCTCCCCACCTTCGAGCCAAACCCTAGCCTTGCATCGTGTGCTAGCACACGGGTGTACGGCGTTCTGTCCCCGGACGTGTGGATACCGGTAGAGGCGCTGCTACGTTGCGCGCTGTTGATCGGCTTCGGATCGGCTGTCTCCGGGAATCGGCTACACTGTTCCGGATCGGATTGCCCTGATTGGCTATTCCGCTGCACTTTACTCCAATCGGTAACGATCTATCGGCCCTTACTTGCAAGTGTTCCTGGTTTGCACGGTTAAATTTTTGTTTTCGGCTAGCGTAGCCTCCGCGCGACCCTTCACTAGCGATCTCACCAGATCAGGCTGTCTTCGACAAACCCGAAGGAACCGAAAATCAACATTTAAAGCCGTTGTACGTCAAAGGATTCGTCAACGGCAAGCCGATTTCCAAAATGCTAGTCGATGGAGGAGCTGCAGTCAACCTCATGCCTTACGCGACATTCAGAAAATTAGGCAAGGGAGCCGAAGATCTAATCAAACCAACATGGTGCTCAAGGACTTCGGCGGCAACCCATCGGAAACCAAGGGCGTCCTCAACGTTGAATTGACCATTGGCAACAAGACCGTGCCCACAACATTCTTTGTCATCGACGGGAAGGGGTCCTACAGCCAACTCTTTGTCATTCTTTGTCATTCTTTGCTGCTCGGAGGGAGCGACTGGAGAATCACATCAGTAGCCAACTCTTAGCTAAGGGGAAAACCTAGTTTTTCCAGACTCTCCATGTAGCCAATCATTTTTATCACATGCGGACTGACAGGATTCCCCTCAACAAGCCTGCACGCAAACAAGGACTTTGAAGTGTTGAACCTCTCGGCCCGAGCTTGGTTCTCAAACATGCCACGCAGTCCCTGAATAAAATAGTGTGAGCATCGCTGCTCTCATATTGCTTCTGAAGCTCAGGGGACATTGTAGCAAGCATGAGACAGCTTATATCTAAGGCATTATTAGTGTGCTTCTCGTAAGCTCTCCGTGTAGTTGCAGTGGCTTTATTAGGCAAATCCTCAGGATAGGGTACTTCAAGAACGTACTCCTTACGCTCTTGCTTGAGAACAATTCTCAAGTTGCGATACCAATCCATAAAGTTTGTTCCGTTTAATTTTTCCTTTTCGAGAATAGATCGCAAATTAAAGGTATTGGGTGTAGTATTAGCTGCCATTTATTCTACAACAGAAAAAGCAAAGTTTAACACAATGTTTATGCTATGTCTATTGTTAAGCAATTTAACATTAGACTCCCATTACGTATTTCACACCTTCCCTCTAGGTTACGTATTGGGTCAAGATCCATATGTTAGTTAATTTCTAGTGAGCTTTGGCATCACTGCTAGAAAATTAATAACATCGGTAAGCAACTCCTTGCTAATCACATCTCTATGTGACTCTTGTTGTTGGTGTGACATCTCCATGCCCCAGCGCCAACCTATGCCCCAAGGCCCAAAACTGTTTTGATAGCCTTGTTAAGTAAACCAAATGCTCCTGCTATATATGTCCGACATATACCCCCTCGTGTTATGATAGAGAATGGCACTCTGCTTTGGCAGACCCACCATTGACGAGCATAACGGTGATGGGTGCAATATTTGGAAGGGCATCATTACTACTTAATTTTGTGAGGGATGCTATCCTATCAAACAAACATATCACATATATGAAAGCAGGTAGAATACCATATTATGAAATAGTATGGCCCCCTTCACATGGTGATCTCCATCTCCATGCCGGCGCTGAGGATCTCCATCTTCGGCACCATCTTCCAATGTGCATGATGCTTGATTTCTTCAAACTAAGCTACTACTATAGAAGCTCTAATTGAAGATTACATCGACTCGCAGGTCGTGAAAGAATATTACAAGCATTGCACGTATGAAATAATATTACAGGGATTGCACATATGAAAGAATATTACATGCATCACATGCATCTCAGACATACAATAGGGCCATACCATCTCAAAGGATTCCCTGCAAAAACAAGTTAGGCGTAGAAAACGTTTTCTACCTATCGCAGAGAAACGGCATCGAGACGACCTATAAGGGGGGCGCACACGGCGGTAATCATATTATGAAATCGCTTACGGAATTCATAGATCCAATCTATGAAATCACTTACGGAAACCATATCGGCATAATCATATTATGTCGTCCCGATACACTATGAAGGGAGATGGTTTGCGTAGGCGCGAGGCAGCTAACAAGATCGGACTACAAGATAGCTTCGGCATAATCACATTATACCGTTCCGATACACTATCAAGGAACGCTATCTCTAAGCCGACTCAAACCGAGTTCTATGGATATTGCTTCGACGTAATCACATTACGCTGTTCCGATACACTATCAAGGAACGCAATTACCATGAACTCTCCTCAATAGATCCCGTAAAACCGATTGATCTAATCAACCCGTGCACAAAACTTGTTTCAGATCCAATCTAAAACCCGAACTAAGCAAGATTAGCTCTGATACCACTGAAGGGTTACGCGGAGGCTACGCTAGGCGAAAACAAAAACTTTTTACCGCGCAAACCAGGGACACTTGCAAGTAAGGGCCGATAGATCGTTACCGATTGGAGTATGCAGCGGAAATAGCCAATCGGGACTATCCGATCCGGAACAGTGTAGCCGTTTCCCGCAAGCGACAGCCGATTCCCGGGGACAGCCGATTCACCAATCAGCTGATTCGCCGATGCGCGATCGATCCGAGTCGCCGACCGCGTTCGTTGCCGATCTGCGCGCAGTCGCCTCGCTCCCATGCGCTTGACCGCAGCCGATTCCACCACAGCCGATCTGTACCCGATCAACAACGCGCAACATAGCAGCGCCTCTACCGGTATCCACACGTCCGGGGACAGAACGCCAAACACCCGTGTGCTAGCACGCGATGCAAGGCTAGGGTTTGGCTCGAAAGTGGGGAGGGTTTCCGTGGAGATTGATCTCGGCGACTTCTGTTGCGGATTCGGTTCAATGTGATCTTGCAACTCTCCACCACTCGCCCCTTTATATAGAGTTGGCCGACTAGAACTAGTGATCGATCAGGACTCTATTTTGAATCGGATCTCATCCGAATCTCATAGAATTGGCCGCCCATACGTCGTAAGACCATAGGACTCTATGAAGGGTTACGCGGAAGCTACGCTAGCTGAAAACAAAAATTTTCTACCGCGCAAACCAGGAACACTTGCAAGTAAGGGCCGATAGATCGTTACCGATTGGAGTGTGCAGCGGAAACACCAATCGGGGCTATCCGATCCGAACGGTGTAGCCGATTCTCGCAAGCCGACGGCCGATACCCGGGGACAGCCCGATTCGCCAATCAGCCGATTCACAGATGCCGTAGCCGATCCGAAGCCGATCAACAGTGCGCAACGTAGCAGCGCCTCTACCGGTATCCACACGTCCGGGGACAAAACGCCGTACACCCGTGTGCTATCACGCGATGCAAGGCTAGGGTTTGGCTCGAAAGTGGGGAGGGTTTCCGTGGAGATTGATCTCGACGACTTCTGTTGCACGCGATGCAATTGACGTGTCTTAGCTCTCCACCGCTCCCTCCTTTATATAGAGTTGGCCGGCGGGACTAGTGGCCGATTAGGACTCTATTTTGAATCGGATCTCATCCGTATCTCATAGAGTTGGCCGCCCATACATCGTAAGCCCATAGGACTCTATCCGATCGGATCCCTATCCGATCGAGCCGTATCCGAGTCCAACTCGAATGCTGTTCTTATCCCCTTAAGCGTGCGACCCAGTAGGTTCGGTATACTCGGTTTCGGCTATAGTCTAACTTAGCCGACCGTCGGCTCGAGTCCAACTCAGCCGCACGTCAACGGCGCCTAGCAGCACATATTGACACCATAGTATACAAGAATATAATATCGGCTCGAAACTGTAATGTGTACACAAATAACTTTGCCTCACGATACCAATTAAGCTATAGGCAAGATGTGTGCCATCCCTTCAATAGCTTAACCATTCACTCGAACCGTATTGGATTATCTGTCTGTTGATTGACTCCTCAATCAACTTACCATGGCCATGCATTTCCATAATCCATTACCTCGAGGGGCCCAGAGATATCTCTCCAAAGGAGGGGCAAATTCCATCTTGATCACTCACATCCCACTCCATGTTTCATAGCAAACCCGAAAACTACCTTTATAACTACCCGATTACGGAATAGCGTTTGGTAGTCCCAAAGTAGGCTACTACACATGTTGGAATCCATGGTGATCTCGGGTCTAAGGACTTTGTACCAACACTACCGAGACCAACTAATGGCACATTAATTCCTGTAGTGTCTCATGGTGGGTTTATCCAACAATGTGTTCTCTAACACATGTGTCCATGTTTATTGATTTGGTATCTCCATACCCATGATCTATGAGACATGATCATCAATCAATAAACATGCCGATCTTAGAATCATATTAGTTCCAATAATATGATATATGATCAGGGATCATTTAGAAATAGATTCATACATATAGTCTCATAAATAAGTCACGTACTTATTGATCAATACAAGATGTCTATTTCATGGAACTGAATAACACTTTATTCGTAAATACATAAACATTGATGTGATATCCAACATCTCCATGTTGCCTCTAGGGCATATCACTAACACTGTATCCATGCCAATTGCTGCATCCCTTCTACCATGCACTAGAGCTTAATCCAATTGCAAGGCGACAAGGTCGAAATTAACATTGCCAATGCCGATTTAACCCTTTGGGAGATGGATGGCATTGGTTGCTTGTCTGGCAAGGTTTGAGAAGCCAATTATCTAAAAGTGTCTCACACTGAAATACAGCCAATTGGAGATGAAGAGCCCCAACTGCTGCTTTGAGGGCGTCGTGGAGGGGTCAAACTTCTACACGAAAGACACTATAGATGATCTCGGTGGCAAACTGGGACGAGGCTTCATGTCGGCCGATGATTTAGAAGCAGTCGATATAGGCTCAGGGGATAGCCCTAGACTGACATTTATTAGTAAACTTTTTTCTTCTCAATTTAGAACCAAGGAGAACTTTTGAAAGGATATAAAGATTGTTTTGCTTGGGAGTACTTTGAGATGCCAAGACTTAGCCCATGATCTCCACTTTATCGACTTCAACTTCCTTTAGTAGCTGCAATCCCTTGAGAACTGCATTCATATTCTCCGATTTGTTGGTGGATGTTGCTTCAGGGCACAAAATTATCAGTTTTATGGATGGCAATGCTGGATATAATCAAATTTTCATGGCAGAAGAAGATATCCACAAGACTGCTTTTAGATGTCCTGGTGCAATCGGCTTATACGAGTGGGTTGTGATGACTTTTGGTCTGAAGAACGCTGGAGCTACGTAGCAGAGGGCTATGAATTACATCTTTCATGATCTAATCGGCTTGTTGGTTGAAATTTACATTGATGATGTGGTCGTAAAATCGAAGGAGGTTGATGACCATATAGCCTATTTGAGGAGAGTTTTGGAAAGAACTATAAAATATGGCCTGAAGATGAATCCTACAAAATGTGCTTTTGGCGTATCAGCTAGACAATCTTGGGTTTTCTTGTCCATGAAAGGGGGATTGAAGTAACACAAAGGAGCATCAATGCAATCAAGAATATTCAACATCCACAGGACAAGAAGCAGTTGCAATCTCTGGTTGGCAAGGTGAATTTCATTAGGAGGTTTATCTCTAATCTGTCTGGGAAGATAGAGGCCTTTACACCTTTGCTCAGGCTGAAAGCCAATCAACAGTTTACTTGGGGGGCAGAGCAACAGAGGGCTTTGGACAACATCAAGGAATATTTGAGTTCCCCTCCAGTATTGATTCCTCCACAAAAAGGGGTGCCTTTCAAGTTATATTTATCAGCCGATGAAAAGTCAATCGGCTCGGTCTTGATCCAGGAGTTCGAGGGCAAGGAAAGAGCAATATTTTATTTAAACAGAAGACTTCGAGATGCAGAGATAAGATATTCTCCGATAGAGAAGTTATGCTTATGCCTGTATTTTTCATGCACGAAGTTAAGGCACTATTTGCTATCCAACGAATGCACCATAGTCTGCAAAGCCGATGTTGTCAAGTATATGCTATCGGCTCCAGTGCTGAAAGGACGTGTTGGCAAATGGATCTATGCCTTAACAGAATTCGATCTCAGGTATGAGTCACCTAAAGCAGTCAAGGGACAGGCCATAGCCGATTTCATTGTTGAGCATTGTGATGACGCAATCGACTCGGTTGACATAGTTCCTTGGACTTTGTTCTTCGACGGATCGGTTTGTACTCATGGCTGTGGTATCGACTTGGTCATCATATCACCTAGAGGGGCAAGTTTTGAATTTGCTTACACTATTAAGCCCTATGCTACCAATAACCAAGTTGAGTACGAAGCAGTTCTCAAGGGATTGCAGCTACTAAAGGAAGTTGAAGTCGATAAAGTGGAGATCATCACTCAGCTAGCTGGAGAATATGAATGCAAGAACGATGCATTGATGATCTACTACGAAATGTGTCGAGAGTTGATGGAAATTTTCGGCTAGTAACATTGACACATATTCCTCGAGAGCAAAATGTCAAAGCTAATGACTTAGCTCACAGGGCTTCGGGATACAAGCTGATGGTCAAGGACGTCGAGGTAGAAATTGCTACAATCGCAGCCGATGATTGGAGATATGATGTTTTCAATTATTTGAAGAATCCTTCTCAATCGGCTTTGAGGAAATTGCGATACAAAGCTTTAAGATATGTTTTGCTAGATGATGATCTATACTATCGGACGATTGATTGGGTATTGTTAAGATGTTTAAGTGCCGATCAAGCCAAAGTGGTGATGGGCGAAGTGCATGAAGGTATATGTGGTACTCATCAATCAGCTCATAAGATGTAATGGCTACTTCGACGAGCTGACTCATATCGAGAAAGTGGTTGGGAAGCCGCTATACAGGTTGCTAAACAAATTTTTAAAATTTTTGGCTGCTAGTTTGGACCCGAGATAGGTTGCTACTGCTTCCCCGTATGACAAGCATCGGCGGGTGGTTACCTCTTCGTCGTCTTCAAATCTCGGCTCGATTAAGGGAAAATCAGCCTCTAATGGGGATGGCCTTTCTACAACCCAGTGGAGGTGAAGGTTTAACCACAGTTGTAGCAACCACCAGGGCCCTCCTGTGTTGACAGCTTGTTGAGAAGCTAGCCGAGCTAATGCACTACTTAGCATTTGGTATAAGTAGCCGAGCAAATATTTCCCCAAAGGAACTTGTTTCTTGCTTACTAGGGCTTCGGCTACATGCTGCCAGTTGCTAGTCGGCCCACAGCTCGACTCGCAGAAGACATACTTCTCTAGCCGCAGGAAAGCTGTGTGTTCTCTCTCAGAAATTGGGTCGTCTTTCATATTCATGGAGATGAATCTGCTCCAACCCCCTATGCTTTTGGTCTTGAAGTTGTGAGAACACTTGATATTGAGGCCGATTGGGTCAACTGTCGATGTTATATCCAACCCTATGATCATCACTATATCCATGAGGGTTGGTGTCATTGGCCCTTGCCTAAAAAGGAACGCATTTAGCGTGTCCGACCAGAAGTAGGTGGCAGCCGACAAGAGGGGTTCATCCTTTGAGATATCGGCTATGGTCAGGGCTAGGCATTGATTTATCCCTATCTCAGTCCAGTGCTGTAGCCTAGCCGACATCCGTGAGTACCAAGCTGGCCAAGTTTTATCTGTTGAGGGCCAGGATTTGAAGGCATTAGACCAGTGAGCTAGGTTGGGAGTAGAAAATCTGAAGGGGACTCGGTTCGTTTCAGCATTGATGAGCTCGCTGGGGTCCATGTTGCCAATCGGCCCTAATAAAAACTGATTGGGGCTGGTAAGGTCTGGGATTGCAATTTGGTGGCAAAGATGTTGTGGTTTAAAGGATGGAAAAACAAGATTACAAACGATGAAAGCCAAATTGAGAGAAGTAAAGGGTGATAGCCGATGAGACTTACCTCTGGGTATTTCGTCTGGGTTGCCTCAGTGTGGGCGCTTGAGGAAGCCATTGTGGGTGATTGCCACTTCTTAGGGTTCGCAGGGGAAGACGGGGGTGTAGAGATCGCCGAGGTCACCAAGGAGGTCGCCAGAGAACTCAAGGGATTGCTGAGGTGGCTGTTGGTTTGTGGTAAGTGACACGTGCGGTGGCCGCGAAGGCGGTATTTAAAGAATATTTTTTGGCAGCCGAAATAGTTTAGGTCGGAAAGAGCGGGAATTTGGAAAAGCGGCAAATCCGCGATATTATCTTATCACAGACTTGGGGGCATGTGTTAACTGCTAAATTTGGTAACCAAATCCCTAAGTCCCTGCTAAGATAGAAACGGAATCGGATTGGAAGAACGGAGGTCAAGTCGGCTGCGATGCGATAGGCTACGAGGTCAATTGGCTGAGGTTGGATCGGACAAGGATAGCCGATAGCCGATGCTGAGTCAGAAGAGAGGATAAAACCGTTTCTGATGAAAGTGCTTAAAGATAAATAGAAGATTCGGTTCTCAAATTGCGTGTTAAAAGATATTGCCATCTACGGATAGAGTCCTATAACAGCAATTATATCTGTAAATTAGGAATTTGTTTAGATTGTTTATTGTAATACGGCATGGGACCATATCCCGACATATTGTCGTATTTTAAATAGTAGATTAGATAGAGACCGTGGTTCGCACGGGTAATGTTATTCTTAGGTATAAATAGGACCCGAGATTCCTGTAAATAACATTCAACACACATTCAATACAACTTTCGGCGCATTGCCTCCTTTCAGACGAACAATTAATCCGGCTCCGGGCTGCATCGTTTCGATCCCCGATTTAAGGTAAATGTTTGTCGTTAGTGGTGTATCTCATCAAATTTAGTGCTTCCATCGCTATGATACTCTAAATTCGATGATTTATGTTGCGCTAGTTAACATATATCACATATATTCTAGAACAATGTTTAGATCTGTCCCGACATTGGCTCGTTTCTGTCAAGAATTAGCAGCCGATAGAGTTAGATCTAAGGGTTGGCCTAGGTTATATGCGACATCTACCGTCTCGAGGTATTTACATCAGCTACAGTAGATCTGATTGTTCTTTTTTTACTTAATGCTGCATCAATATTGATCTATTAAGTCGTTTTTAGAGCTTTTATGATCTATTCGGCTAGATGCATATGCTTAGAGACAGTGCCAGGGTTTCAGCCGGCCTTATCTGTTTTAATATTCTTTTTGATATATTTACTATTAGGTTTATTAAAACCGTCTCTTATATTAAATGCCCTAAGCCAGAATGAGTCTGTCAGCCACAGCCGACAGCCGATTGATCTAGGTTTAGCGCATTTAGCTTAGATCAATATCTTTTCATAAGATGAGTCAGAGTATTAGCCAATTCACAGTTAGACTTACAGTATCGGCTAGATTGTTAAAATATATATTTATTATCCCATTGTATATTTGGATTAAGTGGTTAATACTGTCTCGGCGCAGCCGATCTATTCTAGTCACTTAGTTTAAATACACTTTGGGATAGTATATGTATGTAAATTGACCCTTACAGCCGATCCAGTAGGATCTAACTTAACATTTAACACATATATCTTTATGTTTCTTGTTGGTTAACAGATCAAACCAACTGGCACGCCCTGTACAGCACAGGTAGCCGAGAAGGACCTGCACTAGAGCTAAGCGGATCTCCCAGGCCAGCGCGTGAGAGAAATTTCTCATCACCAGGAACGTATGTCTATGCCAGGAGAACATGAGTCTCAAGAAGGAGCTCGACGCCATGGAGGATGAAATGCATCAGCTCAAGCTCGCCAACGGCCAGGATGCCTCTCTGTTGACGCCAAATCCGCACCGCCGCTGTGGTGCAAAAAGATGTGTTGACGTCAGATCACGTGCTGGCCTTGAAGATCTGCTTAGCTCTAGTGCAGGTCCTAGAATTGATGAAGTGCAGGCGTGCCAGTCAGTTTGATCCTGTTACTGAAAAGATATAAGAGCAGCAAAGCATAAAGCATATCAGCCGACAGGCCAATAACCAAAACAGCTGATCGGCTAAAACAGTCGATCGGCCGATGGGCCGATGGCGCGGTTCTAGCCGATGTCGATGCCGACTAATGCACTTAGGGTTTTATTCCATCGGTCGTGCGCCAAAAGCGTGTTGATGAGAAAATATCTATATAAAGGTGATCGGCCGATGATAACATGATGATATAACAATGTAATATAGTGCACAAACCAATCACAGTATAAAATATACATTGATTTGAAGATTAAAGCACACATCGGCTGGAGGTCCGATATCATTAAATCCAAATTGATGAGGACATCACCACCTCGGATACAACCACATTGAGAGCTTTTGATTTAAAGGTGCACGAATTCTTTATCAAGATTGTATTTGATGCTTTTGATGAATTGATGCTGCACCATGATATGTGTTTATTTACATTTTCAGAAATACATACCTAGATCAAAAAGATTGTTAAACACACATGGAAGACATGGAGGACAAAGGAAATTGATTGGGGGGCAAATCGAAGTACTTCTCACGTCACTTTTTGCCCAAGGAAAGAAAGAGATCTAATCCAACACGTTTTGGTGCTGAATTCGGACTACAGGACAGCGCTGAATTCAAACGGCCGTCAAATATGCATATGTGCTCCGATTTGGGTCCATAAGTACTTGATGGAAAGCCCTTGGAGTCCTCTTTCCAACGGATCTAGCCTCATCTCAAAATTTCATCCCAATCAGCCGCAATCACAGAAACAAGATGTTGCATCACCTATAATGGGCCTATGGGCTTGTAACTTCATCCGGGACCCTGGCCCAAGTGGGGCCCAAGTGGGGTGCACCCCAACCAGGTGGAGCACGACTCTAGGGAGCCCTAGGTCGTCCTCCCACCTATATATACCCCCTAGCTGCCATAGAACAACTCGGGTTTTGTTTATGTAAGTTTAGCTATCGCTACTTCCTAATAGACGCGTGTGTCGGCTAGACCATCCGTTCTATTTGATTCGGAACCCCATCTTATCATTTGTATTCAATTCCTATTTGCAATTTAGATTGCTTTTATCTTGTTCTTGCTTGTTTCTTCGATTTGCTTGCAGGAATAAGGTTGATCTGCACCGGCAAGATCAACAACCCACGAAGAGGTGTATCGATCGCTAAGGCGCAACACAACGTCTCGTACGGTTGTAGTCGGATCGTCAACGTTTCTTCCAAATCGTAGTTATCATCAACTCACCGAAAGATCGGAACACCCTAGTTCATATCAGTTGATATCAGAGCGCCATGTTGATCGGTGAGTTTTATCCATCCACCTATAACCAGAAAAGCCAAAAAAAATTGCATCCATTACCTAGCCATATTTGTGCCATTGCATTGTTCTTTTTAGTTTTTGCTTTGTTGAGTTTTACGTTGCATAGTCACGTCGTGTTGCTGGTCTTAGTGTCTAGTTCGTTTAGAGTTTCGAGTTCTTGTCACATCTAGTACCACACTCTTCGCTGCCACCATCGTGTTGCACGTGAGAAATAGCAGATTAGATATTAGATTAGATTAGATTGGTTTTATTTTAGGAAAGAAATAGTAGATAAGATTTGTTAAAAATTAGGTTTTATTTTTATCTCCTGCTCCAACCGAACTCCTAGCTGTCCACCCCCACAAGTCCGACTCCCCACTACCCCCTAATCACGTACATCTAATTTTTGAGTCGTGTCAAACACCTTGGTAAAATTTTGTTTTGTGTCGGATTCGAGATCCGTTTGGAAAACGGAACGGCATAACGTCGGCATTCCATTTTTATATAGTTCTAATTTTAGGGTTTGGACTTTTACATTTGTGTCCCTGTAATTTTTTATTTACGTTTAAGTCCCTGTAATTTTACATCGAGGTCCATAAGTTGGTTTTTGCTGGAAAAAAAAATAAAAAAAAGGCAGAAAGGTGCTTTAAAAAGAGTGGAAAAAAGCCGCACCGAAAAAAGAAGAAGAAAAAAAGAAAAAAAAAAAAAAAAAAAAAAGAGAAAAAAAAAGAAAGAAAAAAATTTAGTTGTTGGTTTCATTTATCAAAGCTATGCATAGTTGTTTCTAGTGCTATCTTGTTGTACCGTTTGTGTCTAGGCTCGCGTATCTAGTACGTCTGTCCTAGGACTAGCACGGTACTTGACTTTGAACGGTTATTCAACTTTGCATTTTCTGATTTGAGCATTTGGTATTCCTTTGCTACATATTTAAGCCTACCCAGAGCTCCACAGATTTGATTGCAGCCGTACAGCAGGTGTTCGTCGAGGCATCGATACATCCAACCTCCATTGGGGTGTTTGGTTAAGTCGGTGTATGTCACCATTCCGCTTGCTATGTTAAGAACTTGTAAGAGCTTGGCTAAAAGCTTGAGAGTGTGTGATATTTGAGCCTCCACTACCTAGTAGTTGATAGGAGCGTACATATATTTCTGTGTATGTTTCTTGTTTTCTACTAACAATGATAGGAACACGCAAAAGAAATGGGAATAACTATGCTCAACATCGACATCTTTATCGAGACATGAGGAGTGATCAACATGATGCATATGAGGCAAGTGACATTATTATTGCTAAGATCAAATCTGCACTACCTTATTTTGAAGGAAATTATCTCATGTTTATATTAAGTGGGAGCTAGCGGTTGATAAAGAATTTAAAAAGCATGATTTGTCTGAAAAACAAAAGGTTATGTGTGCCTCTAATGTATTAATTAAATATGCTTCTAATGAATGGAAACATCTTTGTAGGCATAACAAAATACATCAATCTTGGAAAGACCTAAAACGATATTTGAGAGATGCTTATGTTCCCATGTATTATGCTGATATTCTATTCAACAAACTGCAATGTCTAAAACAAGATACGAGAACAGTTACTTCGTACTATCATGATATGCATGATTGTTTATTACGTTGTGGTTTAGATGAATGTGAAGAAGCTACAGAGTTGAGATTTTTATGTGGGCTTAACAAAGAAATTCAGGATATGCTTGCTTACCAAAATTATAGATTTCTCTCTCATTTGTTAGAACTTGCTTGTAATGCTGAATGTAAAATAGAGGACATGAAGAAGCAACAAGTTGTGCTTGTACCTCCTATTTTTCCATGTAATGATGACGTACAAACTTGGAAGGAGAAATCTTTTGTGTCTCCTATTACTAACGCTTTGCAGGAAGTTCAACATATTCACCAAGAGGAGGAGGACAATGTTCTTGAGAAGAAAGGTGAGAAGCATGAAGCACCTAAAATATCTTTAGAAAGTTTACAAGGTAAAATAAATGGTGCTGAGGTAAATGAAGGTGAGTATTCTCAAGCTGAGCTATACATGTCCACTTTACATGCTACGGTAGAACAACCATTAGTGGAACCAACTGCTGAGATTCCTTTGTCACAAGTTGATTTAGTTGATGTTCTTTATGATAAAGAAGAGTTGTGTGAAAATGTTTCACTTATATCAATGCCACAACTAGTTAATTTAGTTCATGTTCCTTGTGATAAAGAAGAGTTGTGTGATAATGCTTCACTTATATAAATGCCACAACTAGTGAATGAACATGCTATTTGTAGTGTTAGTTCTTTAGACATTGATTTTAAGCGTGTTGTTCACGTTTGTAATGAAGTTGAGGAGCGTGAATTGTTATTTTCTTTAAATACTTTGGGTTATGTTCTGTTTGAGGACCGTTGTGAGCTCAATGATTTGAAGGAAAAATTATTTGCTAAGCCTGATTTACTATGTCCAACTAATGTTATTTTTCTTATCTTTGGCGAATATATTGACAGAGAAACATATTTGGTGCATAAAGCTTATATTTGTTCTAATCTAAAATATTCTTTCGGGCAACAATACTATGATCAAATAGGGGGCAACATTAACACTAACAATGTCATGCAAAGCTTTCCTAGTTTTTCCCCTATGCAATAGGGTAAGCCCAAAGAAGGGGAGCATTCTTGGTCTTGGCCGTGCAGCATAGCCATCGCTCCATGTTGCAATGTCAAACCAACCACCTCGAATGCCATTGGATCAAGTCGGGACGACTTGCAGCTAAGAAGGGGAGAATGATGAGGACATCACCACCTCGGATACAACCACATTGAGAGTTTTTGATTTAAAGGTGCACGAATTCTTTATCAAGATTGTATTTGATGCTTTTGACGAATTGATGCTGCACCATAATATGTGTTTATTTACATTTTCAGAAATACATACCTGGATCAAAAAGAGTGTTAAACACACATGGAAGACATGGAGGACAAAGGAAATTGATTGGGGGCAAATCCAAGTACTTCTCACGTCACTTTTTGCCCAAGGAAAGAAAGAGATCTAATCCAACACGTTTTGGTGCTGAATTCGGACTGCAGGACAGCGCTGAATTCAAATGGCCGTCAAATATGCATATGTGCTCCGATTTGGGTCCATAAGTACTTGATGGAAAGCTCTTGGAGTCCTCTTTCCAACGGATCTAGCCTCATCTCAAAATTCCATCCCAATCAGCCGCAATCACAGAAACAAGGTGTTGCATCACCTATAATAGGCCTATGGGCTTGTCACTTCATCTGGGACCCTGGCCCAAGTGGGGCCCAAGTGGGGTGCGCCCCAACCAGGTGGAGCACGACTCTAGGGAGCCCTAGGTCGTCCTCCCACCTATATATACCTCCTAGCTGCCATAGAACAACTCGGATTTTTCTTATCTTTGGCGAATATAATGACAGAGAAACATATTTGGTGCATAAAGGTTATATTTGTTCTAATCTGAAATATTCTTTCGGGCAACAATACTATGATCAAATAGGGGGCAACATTAATACTAACAATGTCATGCAAAGCTTTCCTAGTTTTTCCCCTATGCAGCAGGGTAAGCCCAAAGATGGAGAGCATTGTTGGTCTTGGCCGTGCAGCATAGCCATCGCTCCATGTTGCAATGTCAAACCAACCACCTCTGAATGCCATTGGAGCAAGTCAGGGACGACTTGCAGCCAAGAAGGGGAGAATGATGAGGACATCACCACCTTGGATACAACCACATTGGGAGCTTTTGATTTAAAGGTGAATAAATTCTTTATCAAGATTATATTTGATGTTTTTGATGAATTGATGCTGCACCATGATGTGTGTTCATTTACATTTTCAGAAATACATAAGTGGATTAAAAAGAGTGTTAAACATACATGGAAGGCATGGAGGACAAAGAAAATTGATTGGGGGGCAAATCTAAATATTTCCCACGTCACTTTTGGCTCAAGGAAAGAAAGAGATCTAATCCAACACGTTTTGGTGCTGAATTCGGACTACGGGACAACGCTAAATTCAAACGGCCGCCAAATATGCATACGTGCTCCGACCTGGCCCAAGTGGGGCCTAAGTGGGTGCGCCCCAACCAGGTGGAGCACGACTGGGGAGCCCTAGGTCGTCCTCCCACCTATATATACCCCCTAGCTGCCATAGAACAACTCGGGTTTTGTTTATGTAAGTTTAGCTATCGCTACTTCCTGATAGACGTGTGTGTCGGCTAGACCATCCGTTATATTTGATTCGGAACCCCATCTTATCATTTGTATTCAATTCCTATTTGCAATTTAGATTGCTTTTATCTTGTTCTTGCTTGTTTCTTCGATTTGCTTGCAGGAATAAGGTTGATCTGTATCGGCAAGATCAACAACCCACGGAGAGGTGTATCGATCGCTAAGGTGCAACACAACGTCTCGTATGGTTGTAGTCGGATCGTCAACGTTTCTTCCAAATTGTAGTTATCATCAACTCACCGAAAGATCAGGGACACCCTAGTGCACATCAGTAACTTGCATTGCCATCCATAAAAATGATGATCTTGTGGCTGAAGCGCATCTACGAGCAAATCGGCTATAGGCATCGGGTATTCGTCTTTGGGGATAGCCTTATTAGGTCTCCGAAATCGATGCACACCCTAAGTTTACCATTCTTTTTCAATCGGGGCAGTATTTGAGACTCACTCGGCGTATCGGCACGACCGAATGAATCTAGCGTCATATAGCCGAGTGATATCGACTTTGATCGCATCATACATATCGGCCTTGAACCTCCTAGGAGCCCGTTTGAATGGCCGATAGCCCGCCTTGATCGGCGGTTGATGAACAATGATAGATTGGCTAAGACCGACATCTCAAAATACTCCCAAGCAAAACAATCCTTATATTCCTTTAACAAAGCAATGAGCTGGGATCTACAATGAGAAGATAAATTTTTGCTAATATACGTCGGCCTAGGCTGTCTCCATAGCCTATGTCTATTTCCTCTAATTCATCGGCCGACATAAAACCTTGCCCAAGCTTGCCATCGTCTTTGTCCGCGGTGTCCATGCCATAGACGCTTGAGCCCTCAACAACGTTTTGTTCAAAGTAGTAGTAGCCGCGGCTCGTCGTCTCCAATCGGCCGTATGGCAGAATCGGACACTTTTAGAAAATCGGCTTGCGATTTTCCCGGACAAACAATCAATGCCATTTATTTTCCAAAGTGGCAAATCGGCATTGGCGACGTCTTGACTGTCATGGTACAATCTCTATCTTGTCGCCGTCCCATTGAAGGACTCGGTCGCCGTCCCATGGTGGAAGGAACACAACAATTGGCATGTATCCAGCCTCCCTCGCGAGCGAGCTATAAGACCCCTTCCCGTCGATGACAAAAAGGTTGTGGGCACGGTCTTGTTGCCGACGGTCGCTCGACATTTAACACGCCCTTGGTCTCCGATGGGTTGCCCCGAAGTCCTTGAGTATCATGTTAGTCTTGATCAGGTCTTTGGCTCCCTTACCCAATTTTCGAATGTTGCATAGGGCATCGGGTTCACTGCAGCTCCCCCATCTACTAGCATCTTTGACATCGGTTTGCCGTTGACGAAGCCTTTTACGTACGGTGGCTTGAGATGCCGATTTTCGGTCCCCTCTGTCTTGTCGAAAATTGCTTGATCGGGACAATGCTAGTTTGGCCAAGGTGTCTTCAATGTTTTCCGCATCGGCCTCGGGGCGCCAAATTCGGTGGCAATATGAATACCATATTGACCGATGGAGAAGCTTTTTCTTTCCCCTTGGCTGCCCTCCGGCTTGATCGGTGAGGTCTCTCCGGTTTGATCCTCGTCGGGCGTAGTTTTCCTTTTGGGCCTCCATTGCTTTTTGCTTTTGCCTAGCCCACGGCGTTGTTCTTGGATCATCCGTCGAACTTCTTCTTCCCTTCCTTCACGCTTCGCCTCGAATTCTTCGTTTCGCGTTTTCGTGAAGAGGTCGAAGGGCACCATTGGGGGTTGGTCGATTCTTCATCATTGACTTTTCTAAGGCAAAGATGAGTGGTGTGGGATGAGTGATCAAGATGGAATTTGCCCCTCCTTTGGAGAGATATCTCTGGGCCCCTCGAGGTAATGGATTATGGAAATGCATGGCCATGCTAAGTTGATTGAGGAGTCAATCAACGGAGGATAATCCAATACGGTTCGAGTGAATGGTTAAGCTATTGAAGGGATGGCACACATCTTGCCTATAGCTTAATTGGTATCGTGAGGAAAAGGGATTTGTGTACACATTACATGTTCAAAGTCGATATTATATTCTTGTATACTATGGTGTCAATATGTGCTGTTAGGCGTCGCTGTTGACAGGTCGGCTAAGTTGGACTCGAGCCGACGATCGGATTAGTTAGACTATAGCCAAAACCGAGTATACCTGAACCTACAGGGTCACACGCTTAAGGGGATAAGAACAGGCATTCGAGTTGGACTCGATACGGCTCGATCGGATAGGGATCCGATCGGCTCTGTGAGATTCGGATAGGATCCGATTTAAAATAGAGTCCTGATCGGCCACTAGTCCCAGTCGGCCAACTCTATATAAAAGGGGCGAGGGGGTGAAGAGTTGTTGTATCGCATTGAACCGAATCCGCAACAGAAGTCGCCGAGATCAATCTCCACAGAAACCCTCCCCACTTTCGAGCCAAACCCTAGCCTTGCATCGCGTGCTAGCACACGAGTGTTCGGCGTTCTGTTCCCGGACGTGTGGATACCGGTAGAGGCGCTGCTACGTTGCACGCCGGTTGATCTGGCCGCGAATCAGCCCGACAGGAATTGGCCGTCCCAGAATCGGCCGTTGGCTTACGGGAATCGGCATGTGCCATCGCCGCAAGACAGTTCCAGATCGGATAGCCCCGATTGGCTATTTCATACGCATACCCAATCGGTGAACGATCTATCGGCCCTTACTTGCAAGTGTTCCTGGTTTGCGCGGTAGAAAAGTTTTTGTTTTCGGCTAGCGTAGCTTCCGCGTAACCCTTCACTTGGCTATCTTGTACTCCTGTCAGTCTAGGACCCTGCTTCTGTGTCGCTAGGTGGTGTCAGATGTTGTCGGACTGTCTCCTCCCTCTTCCTCCGTTACTGCCAAGTTTCCTCTCGAGGATGCTCGAGGTCGGGCGACGAGATGGGGTGGAGAGAAGGGGCCAAGGTCGGGGCTCGGGAAGGCCGAATGCCCAACCCGGGGTCGGGCTGCCCTGAGGACACTCGGTTTGACTTCGTCGGGGTTCAATCCGGGTTTTTTAGGCACCCCGGGACGATACCTCGCACAGTCCGATATTGTGATTAAGTTGATGTTTCTTTAAATATAATGTCGCTTTAGATAGATTTGCTATATCCATCACATTAGACAGATCTATCGGCTCATCGAGTATTATATTATCATATACAATCTTGTGTTGGATTAGATCCGATCTACTAGATTGTTGTTGATAATCTAAGTCTTGTTAAGCCAATACGTTTATGCTAATGTTTCACGGAGGGTTAGCCGGTCTTATCTGATGTATTAAATTTCCTCTTGATGGTTTTGCTGTCTTGGTTAAATTTAACACATGACCACTTTGATCGATGTTAGATCAGCTTGTTTAAATCTATCAGGCAATCGTCAACCTTATGCTGCATCGGTTAGGTCAGACCTATGAGGTTGCGGTTTTAAGTTAGATTTATTTAATTCAGTAGGTATCAATTATTGTTTCATTGGGGTTTCAGCCAATGAGTTATCTAGACGTTGCATCGGCTATAGCAAAGGTTTCTAATTATTTGGATTTAGTGACATCGAATTACTAGCCGATATATGCTTTAACCATCGGCATCGGCTGGAATTGCACCATCGGCCTATCGGCCGATCAACTGCTCTTGGTTATCGGCTGATATCAGCATCGGCTGGAATCACGCTAATCACTTGTTTTGGTTATCACTGTCGGCTGATATGCTTTATGCTTTGTTGCTTTGTATGTCTTGTCGGTGGCGGATCAAACTAACGGCACGCTCGCACTTCATCGATTTTAGGACCTACACTGGAGCTAAGCAGATCTCCCGGGCCGCATGTGTAGCGCGCGAGATCCACGCCGACGGTACGAATTTGGCGTCAACACATTTTTGGCATGCCTAGTGGGACCGTGTTTTTGACAACACATTTTTGTTACTTGCCTCGTGGGACCCATAATTGCAACAAGATGTCGATTAAGAATTCAAGGACGAGGAAGAACAATCTCTCAAGTCGATGAATGAAGACAGGGAACAATCTACCGAGCCGATGGACAACAAGACACTTCAAGAGATGGTTGATAAAATTGTTCGTCGCCTGTGTTTAATCGATCGGAGTTTTGGTGAGTACATTACATGGTTTGATCGAGGCAATTAAGAAATCAGCATGGGGAGCAAATTGATGAGCAATCTCAACATCATCGGCAACAGCAATATTGGCTCGGGGGCAAGTTGATCAGTATCAACATGGAAGGCCACAACAGGAGTATCGGCCAGTGGAAACTCAAAGGTATCAGTCTGAAGAAGATTGGGCTGATATCATTGCAAAAGTAATGGAAGAGCAATTTGGAATTAAACCCAAGAATCAAACTGTATCATGTCATATCCGAGTGGTTTGATAGGGTTTCACTTCCAAGCCGGTACAAGATTCCAGATTTCTCCATGTTTTCGGGCACAATGGTGTATCTACAATGGAACATGTCAGCCGATTCTTAGCTCAATGTGGGGAGGCATCGGCTGAAGAAGCTATGAAAGTTAGACTTTTTTCCATTGTCTTTAACTGGATCGGCCTTCACATGGTTTTCGTCATTGCCACCAAACTCTATCAGAGGTTGGGCCGATCTTGAGAAGCAATTTCACATCTACTTCTTTGCTGGGTTGGTGAGTTGAAGCTTGCAGACTTGATCTCAGTTAAGCACCAAGAAGGGGAATCGGCTAAGAAATATATTCAAAGGTTTCGTAATGTCCGCAACCAGTGTTATAGTTTGAGTCTAAGTGATGGGCAGCTAGCAAATCTTGCATTCTAGGGGTTGTCAGCGGCTATCAAAGATAAATTTTTCTTCCATGAGTTTGACAGCCTAGCTCATCTAATACAGAAGGTATCGGCTTACGAGAGCCGATATCAAGAAGAGAAGAATCAGTTTTGGGGCGATTACGGCAAGAATAATTTCGAAGCATGACTTCTCATACTCCAAAACTAGGGGCTGAAGGGTTACGCGGAGGCTACGCTAGCCAAAAACAAAAACTTTTACCGCGCAAACCGGGAACACTTGCAAGTAAGGGTCGATAGATCGTTACCGATTGGAGTAGAGTGCGCGGAATAACCAATCGGGCAATCCGATCCGGAACAAGTGTAGCCGATTCCCGGAGACAGCCGATTCGCCAATCAGCCGATTCGAGTCGTCCGGCCGCGTTCTCACGCCTCGCTCCGATGCGCCCGACCGCGCCGATTCCACCACGCCGATCGCTCCGATTGCAGCCGATCCGAAGCCGATCAAGAGCGCGCAACGTAGCAGCGCCTCTACCGTATCCATACGTCCGGGGACGAACGCCGTACACCCGTGTGCTAGCACGTGATGCAAGGCTATGGTTTGGCTCGAAAGTGGGGAGGGTTTCCGTGGAGATTGATCTCGGCGACTTCGTTGCACGCGATGCAATTGACGTCTATCCAGCTCTCCACCCCTCCCTCCTTTATATAGAGTTGGCCGACTGGGACTAGTGGCCGATTAGGACTCTATCTTGAATCGGATCTCATCCGTATCTCATAGAGTTGGCCGCCCATACGTCGTAAGCCCATAGGACTCTATCCGATCGGATCCCTATCCGATCGAGCCATATCCGAGTCCAACTCGAATATCTATTCTATCCCCTTAAGCGTGCGACCCGCAGGTTCAGGTATACTCGGTTTCGGCTATAGTCTAACTTAGCCGATCGTCGGCTCGAGTCCAACTCAGCCGACTGTCAATAGCGGCGCCTAGCAGCACATATTGACACCATAGTATACAAGAATATAATATCGGCTCGAACCTGTAATGTGTACACAAATCCCTTTGCCTCACGATACCGGTTAAGCTATAGGCAAGATGTGTGCCATCCCTTCAATAGCTTAACCATTCACTCGAACCGTATTGGATTATCCGTTGATTGACTCCTCAATCAACTTAGCATGGCCATGCATTTCCATAATCCATTACCTCGAGGGGCCCAGAGATATCTCTCCAAAGGAGGGGCAAATTCCATCTTGATCACTCACATCCCACTCCATGTTTCATAGCAAACCCGAAAACTACCTTTATTACTACCCGTTACGGAATAGCGTTTAGTAGTCCCAAAGTAGGCTACTACACATGTTGGAATCCATGGTGATCTCGGTCTAAGGACTTTGTACCAACACTACCCGAGACCAACTAATGGCACATTAATTTCGTATTGTCTCATGGTGGGTCTATCCAACAATGTGTTCTCCAACACATGTGTCCATGTTTATTGATTTGGTATCTCCATACCCATGATCTATGAGACATGATCATCAATCAATAAACATGCCGATCTTAGAATCATATTTGTTCCAACAATATGACATATGATCGAGGATCGTTTAGAAATAGATTCATACATAAAGAGTCTCATAAATAAGTCACGTACTTATTGATCAATACAAGATGTCTATTTCATGGAACTGAATAACACTTTATTCATAAATACATAAACATTGACGTGATATCCAACATCTCCATGTTGCCTCTAGGGCATATCACTAACAATGTCCCACTTGCACTAGAGTCAATCATGTAAGTATCTAATACCCATTGCTCTTGTGTGCGCCTCATGCTTCGGTGAGGAGAGGTTTTGTCGCGGATCGGCTATGTTGAGATCCGTGTGCACTTTGCATATCTTGACATCACCTCTGTCCACAATCTCGCGGATGAGATGATATCGCCGAAGTATGTGTTTGGACTTCGATGTGACCTCGGCTCCTTGGCTTGCGCAATGGCTCCACTATTGTCACAATAGAGAGACATTGGACCAGTCGTACTAGTCATCACACCAAGCTCGAAACGAATTTCTTGATCCAAACGCCTCCTTTGCGGCTTCCGAAGCAAGCAATGTACTCGGCCTTCGTTGTAGAATCAGCAACGTATCCCGCTTGGAACTCTTCCACTGGCTGCGCCTCCGTTCAGGCGAACACGAACCCGATTCCGATCTATAATCATCCTTGTCCTGTTTGGAAGCTAGCATCGGTGTAACCACTTACAACGAGCTCTTCTTCACCTCCATAGACTAGGAACATATCCTTAGTTCTTCTCAAGTACTTAAGGATATTCTTTACGGCGATCCAGTGACCTTCACTGGATCGGCGAGTATCTGCTCGTAGCACTCAAAGCGTACGAGACATCGGGCGTGTACAAAGCATGGCATACATGATGGATCCAATTGCCGAAGCATATGGAACCATACCCATCTTATTCCGCTCATCATGTGTCCGAGGACACCGATTCTTGCTAAGATTAATGCCATGTGACATGGGCAAGAAACCTTTCTTGGAATCATGCATGTTGAACCTTTTCAACACCTTGTCAATGTATGTACTTTGGCTTAATCCAATTAGCCTCTTGGATCTATCTCTATAGATCCGAATGCCCAATATATATGCTGCCTCCCTAAGTCTTTCATGGAAAAACTATTTTTCAATGAAGACTTGACGGATTCAAGCATAGGGATATCATTTCCAATCGTAATATGTCATCCACATATAAGATTAGAAATACAATTGTGCTCCCACTGACCTTTTTGTAAACACAGGCCTCTTCTTCATTTTTGATGAAACCAAACCCTTTGATTACTTCATCAAAACGAATATTCCAACTCCGAGATGCTTGCTTCAATCCATAAATGGATTTCGTAGCTTGCATATCTTTCCGAGCGATTCTGGATCGACAAAACCCCGAGGTTGTATCATGTATACATCCTCGCTTAGGTTTCCATTTAGGAAAGCCGTTTTGACATCCATCGCCATATCTCATAATCGAAATATGCAGCAATCGCTAGGATAATCCGAATAGATTTAAGCATTGCGACGGGCGAGAAGGTTTCATCATAATCAACTCCTTGAATCTGTTTAAAACCTTTCGCCACCAATCGCGCCTTATAGATGTGAACATTTCCATCCATATCGGCCTTTTCTTAAAAACCCATTTACACTCAATGGTTTTGACACCATCAGTGGATCAACCAAGTTCCAAACTTGATTGTCGTACATGGATTCTATTTCGGATTTCATGGCTCCAAGCCACTTGTTGGAATCGGGTCCCACCATCGCTTCCTCATAGGTCTTAGGTTCATTGTTGTCCAACAACAATATATCACGTTGTTCCCCTGTGTACTGTCGGGTGCACGACGTGATCTTTCGGACCTCCGTGGGCTGGTGTATCTACAACGGTGGCGCAACACTTTGCTCCTCCTGTTGTGGTTCGTGTTCTTGAAACATTTTCGGTGTTTCTTGAACTTCTTCAAGATACACCCTGCTCCCACTAACCCTTCTTGAAAGAAACTCTTTCTCCAAGATGACACCGTGTCGGGCGACAAACACTTTGCCTTGTTCCCGATTATAAAAGTAATATCCCTTGGTTTCCTTAGGATATCCCACAAAGAAGCACTTGTCGATTTGGGTGTGAGCTTGTCGATCGTAAACGTTTTACATAAGCTTCGCATCCCCATATTTTGAGAAAAGACAAACTAGGGGTTGCCCTGTCCATATCTCATATGGTGTCTTTTCAACCGACTTAGATGGAACTCTATTTAGTGTGAGCGCAATTGTTTCAAGAGCATATCCCCGAAAGATAACGGAAGATCACTTTGGCTCATCATCGACCGCACCATGTCCAACAAGGTCCGATTTCTCCGTTCGGACACTCCGTTCCATTGTGGAGTTCTGGCGGAGTTAAGCGTGGAACAATTCCACAATCTTTCGATGATTACCAAACTCTTGGCTCAAGTATTCCCCTCCACGATCGATCGTAGAAACTTGATTGTTTTCCCTAAATGATTCGTACTTCATTCTGGAATTCTTTGAACTTTTCAAAGGATTCGGACTTATGCCTCATTAAGTAGATATAACCATATCTACTAAAGTCATCGGTAAAGGTAATGAAGTATTGATAACCACCTCGGCCGTTGAGCTCATTGGTCCACATACATCGGTATGTACGAGTGCCAATAAGTCACTTGCTCTCTCACTATGTCCCGTGAAAGGTTCCTTTGTCATCTTACCAAGTAAACAAGACTCACATGTCTCAAATGATTCAAAATCAAAAGAGTGAAGCAATCCATCCTTATGGAGCTTCTCCATGCGTTTCTTATTTATATGGCCTAAGCGACAATGCCGGATAAACGTGGGGTTTATATCATTAGAGAGTTGCCTTTCGTATTAATGTTATAGATGGGAGACGCTTCAAGATTCAAAACGTATAATCCATTCACCAATGGAGCATGAAAATAGAACATATCTCTAAGATATATTGAACAACCATTGTCCATTGATCTAAAATCATATCCTTTCGCTTGCAAACATGAAGCGGAAATAACGTTTTGACATAGTGTTGGAACACAATAACAATTATTCAATTCCAAAACTAATCCCGAAGGTAGATGAAGTGGTATCGTGCCGACAAGCCGTAGCAACGCTTGCTCCATTGCCGACGCGCAGTTCACCTCGCCCTTCTCAATCCTCTACTTCTTCTCATTCCCTACAACGATTTGCAAATATGAGCTACGATCCGGTATCAAATACCCAAGAGTCGAGTAGGTGAAGTAGCAAGATTAATGTCTATAACATTAATACGAAGCGAAGTCGTACTTTGCTTCTTCTTGAGATCCTCCATGTACTTCTTGCAGTTCCTTTTCCGGTGGCTGTCTCCTTGCGGTAGAAACAAACGACATCGATGCCGCCCCTTCTTGCCCTTCTTTGCATTAGAGGCACTCGCGATCTCATCGGGAGTTAACTTCCTCTTGGTGCAAAGTTTCTTGACAGTGGTTTGCGCTTAGCCTTCTCGCATCATCATCACATGATGACCGTTTTTCGGATACTCTCCTCATGTCTTTAGCATCCCATGCAATTCGCCAAGGTCCTATCCATATTGTTCATGTGATAATTTAATATGAATGGCTCGAAGCTCGGAGGGAGCGACCGGAGAATCACATCGGTAGCCAACTCTTGGCTAAGGGGAAAACCGGTTTTCCGGACTCTCAATGTAGCCAATCATCTTTATCACATGCGGACGACGGGATTCCCTCAACAAGCTCGCACGCAAACAAGGACTTTGAGGTGTTGAACCTCTCGGCCCGAGCTTGGTTCTCAAACATGCCACGCAGTCCCCGAATAATAGTGTGAGCATCGCTGCTCTCATATTGCTTCGAAGCTCGGGGACATTGTAGCAAGCATGAGACAGCTTATATCTAGGGCATCATTGGTGTGCTTCTCATAAGCCCTCCGTGCGGTTGCGGTGGCATTAGTTGGCAAATCCTCGGGATAGGGTACTTCAAGAACGTACTCCTTACGCTCTTGCTTGAGAACAATTCTCAAGTTGTGATACCAATCCATAAAGTTTGTTCCATTTAATTTTTCCTTTTCGAGAATAGATCGCAAATTAAAGGTACTGGGTGTAGTATTAGCCACCATTTATTCTACAACAAAAAGCAAAGTTTAGCACAATGTTTATGCTATGTCTTTTGTTAAACAATTTAACATAAGACTCCCATTACGTATTTTCCACCTTCCCTCTAGGTTACGTATTGGGTCAAGATCCACATGTTAATTAATTTTCTAGTGAGCTTTGGCATCACTGCTAGAAAATTAGTAACATCGGTAAGCAACACCTTGCTAATCACATCTCTATGTGACTCTTGTTGTTGGTGTGGCATCTCCATGCCCCGGCCCCAACCTATGCCCCAAGGCCCAAAACTGTTTTGATAGCCTTGTTAAGTAAACCAAATGCTCCCTTTGTATATGTCCGACATATACCCCTCGTGTTATGATAGAGAATGGCACTCTGCTTTGGCGGACCCACCATTGACGAGCATAACGGTGACGGGTGCAACATTTGGAAGGGCATCATTACTACTTAATTTTGCGAGGGATGCTATCCTATCAAACAAACATATCACATATGAAAGCAAGAAGAATAGCATATAGTGAAATAGTATGGCCCCCTTCACATGGTGATCTCCATCTCCATGTCGCGCGAGGATCTCCATCTTCGGCACCATCTTCCAAGTGTCGAATGCTTGATATCTTCAAACTAAGCTACTACTATAGAAGCTCTAATTGAAGATTACATCGACTCGCAGGTCGTGAAAGAATATTACAAGCATTGCACGTATGAAAGAATATTACGGATTGCACATATGAAAGAATATTACATGCATCACATGCATCTCATACATACAATAGGGCCATACCATCTCAAAGCATTCTCTGCAAAAACAAGTTAGGCGTAGAAACGTTTTCTACTTATCGCAGAGCTACGGCATCGAGACGACCTATAAGGGGGTACGCACACGGCGGTCCCGGAACACCACACGAAATTCATAGATCCAATCTATGAAATCGCTTACGGAAACCATGTCGGCATAATCATATTATGCCGTCCCGATACACTATCAAGGAAGATGGTTTGCGTAGGCGCGAGGCAGCTAACAAGATCGGACTACGAGATAGCTTCGGCATAATCACATTATACCGTTCCGATACACTATCAAGGAACGCTATCTCGAAGCCAACTCAAACCGAGTTATATGAAAATTGCTTCGACGTAATCACATTACGCCGTTCCGATACACTCTCAAGGAACGCGATTACCATTAACTCTCCTCAACAGATCCCGTAAAACCGATTGATCTAATCAACCCGTGCGCAAAACTTGTTCCAGATCCAATCTAAAACCCGAACTAAGCAAGATTAGCTCTGATACCACTGAAGGGTTACGCGGAGGCTACGCTAGCCAAAACAAAAACTTTTTACCGCGCAAACCAGGAACACTTGCAAGTAAGGGCCGATAGATCGTTACCGATTGGAGTAGAGTGCGCGGAATAACCAATCGGGCAATCCGATCCGAACAGTGTAGCCGATTCCCGGAGACAGCCGATTCGCCAATCAGCCGATTCGAGTCGTCCGGCCGCGTTCTCACACCTCGCTCCGATGCGCCCGACCGCGGCCGATTCCACCACGGCCGATCGCTCCGATTGCAGCCGATCCGAAGCCGATCAAGAGCGCGCAACGTAGCAGCGCCTCTACGTATCCACACGTCCGGGGAGAACGCCGTACACCCGTGTGCTAGCACGCGATGCAAGGCTAGGGTTTGGCTCGAAAGTGGGGAGGGTTTCCGTGGAGATTGATCTCGGCGACTCGTTGCACGCGATGCAATTGACGTCTATCCAGCTCTCCACCCCTCCCTCCTTTATATAGAGTTGGCCGGCGGGACTAGTGGCCGATTAGGACTCTATCTTGAATCGGATCTCATCCGTATCTCATAGAGTTGGCCGCCCATACGTCGTAAGCCCATAGGACTCTATCCGATCGGATCCCTATCCGATCGAGCCATATCCGAGTCCAACTCGAATATCTATTCTATCCCCTTAAGCGTGCGACCCAGTAGGTTCAGGTATACTCGGTTTCGGCTATAGTCTAACTTAGCCGATCGTCGGCTCGAGTCCAACTCAGCCGACTGTCAATAGCGGCGCCTAGGAGCACATATTGACACCATAGTATACAAGAATATAATATCGGCTCGAACCTGTAATGTGTACACAAATCCCTTTGCCTCACGATACCGGTTAAGCTATAGGCAAGATGTGTGCCATCCCTTCAATAGCTTAACCATTTACTCGAACCGTATTGGATTATCCGTCCGTTGATTGACTCCTCAATCAACTTAGCATGGCCATGCATTTCCATAATCCATTACCTCGAGGGGCCCCAGAGATATCTCTCCAAAGGAGGGCAAATTCCATCTTGATCACTCACATCCCACTCCATGTTTCATAGCAAACCCGAAAACTACCTTTATTACTACCCGATTACGGAATAGCGTTTAGTAGTCCCAAAGTAGGCTACTACACATGTTGGAATCCATGGTGATCTCAGGTCTAAGGACTTTGTACCAACACTACCCGAGACCAACTAATGGCACATTAATTTCGTAGTGTCTCATGGTGGGTCTATCCAACAATGTGTTCTCCAACACATGTGTCCATGTTTATTGATTTGGTATCTCCATACCCATGATCTATGAGACATGATCATCAATTAATAAACATGCCGATCTTAGAATCATATTTGTTCCAACAATATGACATATGATCGAGGATCGTTTACAAATAGATTCATACATAAAGAGTCTCATAAATAAGTCACGTACTTATTGATCAATACAAGATGTCTATTTCATGGAACTGAATAACACTTTATTTATAAATACATAAACATTGACGTGATATCCAACATCTCCATGTTGCCTCTAGGGCATATCACTAACAGCATGTGTCAACACTAGAATTTGGTAAGCCTCGGAGTCCCTGTCGGCCCAAGGTTTATATCGGCTGATATCGAATCTGCTAAGGAGTTTGTCGGCTGATACCGAATCGAGACAGGTAAGCCGATGTAGCTGATTCCGGTAAGATAACATTGGGATCGTTATCGGATTAGATTAATGTGCTTCATGATGATTGCCATACATGGATAGAGTCCAAAAGCCAATCATATCTAATAATTAGGAAGGGTTTGTTAGCTTTCTGTTTTATCTTTACGAAAGTGTGTTAGTATCCAATAAGGACTCGGTTTGTTTCCTTTTATCTTTAGGAATGTTTGGATTATAATCTGTTAGGATCTTTGTTAGCCTATGGATGTAAGCCCAAGGTTCATGTAAGAATTAATCTATACATCTACTTTCGGCGCATCGCCACCCTAGTCTTCTAGGTTTTATTTCGACGAATTCTTGTCTTTGAGCATGGGCTGCATCGATTGTGTTCGACCTCCGGCAATAAGTGAGTTTCGTCATCTTCGCTTGCGCTGGCGTGGTAGGACTTTCTCGGTTGAGTCCGATATTCTAATTGGGCCGACACAAGTGTTGCCTATCTGGTATATCATCTCTATCCTTAGTTTTATTACTGTTTATAGTCACATCGGCTTAGTTAGGACTTTCTCAGTTAGGTCCATTATTCTGATTAAGTTGATGTTTCTTTAAACATAATTTCACTTTAGATAGATTTGCTATATCATCACATTACAGATCTATCAGCTCATTGAGTATTAGATTATCATATACAATCTTGTGCTACACCGGTTATGTCCGACCTACTAGATTGTTAATGATAATCTAAGTGTTGTTAAGCCCATAGGTTTATGCTAATGTTTCATCGGAGGGTTAGCCGGTCTTTTCTGATGTGCTAAATTTCATCTTGATGGTTTTGCTGTCTTGGTTAAATTTAACACATGTCCACTTTGATCGGTGTTATATTGGCTTGTTTAAATCTATCAGGCAATCATCAACCTGATGTTGCATCGGTTAGGTCCGACATATGAGGTTGCGGTTGTAAGTTAGATTTATTTGAGTCAGTGGGCATCAATCATTGTTTCATCGGGGTTTCAGCCGATGAGTTATCTAAACGTTGCATCTTACAAAGATTATATACAAAGTTGGTTTTAGCCACTGTAGCAAAGGTTTCTAATTATTTGGATTTAATGACATTAGATTACTAGCCGATATATGCTTTAACCATCGGCATCGGCTGGAATTACACCATCGCCCTATCGGTCGATCGGTGTCTTGGTTATCGCGACATTAGCATCGGCGGAATCACGCCAATCGACTCTTTTGGTTATTGGCCTGTTGGCTGATATGCTTTATGCTTTGTTGCTTTGTATGTCTTGTCGGTGATAGGATCAAACTAAGCGGCACGCCGCGCTTCATCGATTTTAGGACCTACACTGGAGCCGAGCGGATCTCCCGGGCCACGTGTGTAGCGCGCGAGATCCACATCGGTGGTACGAATTTGGCGTCAACTCCTACACGCCTCCAGGCGTGGCCTTCACGACTCGGGGGCTGCCCTGTAAGCCGCCTTTCCCTCAGTTGAAGCAGGGACTACCTTATGCCTCCGAGCGGTAGACCTGTTGTTCTTGATATGTTTTGTTAGACCTCGAGCAACGCTCGATCATAGGGTGGGTGAAAAACTCCCTTGAAGATTTGACCCTAGGCTCGGATGTACCATCCGACCCTAGGCTCGGGGCTACACACCTGCCATGCACCTCGGCGGTGCACCGTAAAATCGAGAACTCCCAAAACTTTGACAACCCGCAAGGAAGGAAACTTGACCCTAAGGCCGAATGTTCCATTCGCCCTTAGGCTCGGGAGCTACACCTGCCAAAACCTTGGCTCGATGCTTTGAGGATCCTTTCACCACGGTGACGAAGAAAAAACTCCAATCCTAAGGATGGATGTCCCATTCCTCCTTAGGCTTGGGCTGCTGTGGGGGGTGTCATCCCGGGGTACCGAATGGACTAGAGTCAATGTCCAATTGAAGTCAAAACCGAGAGTCCTCGGGACGTGGACGAGGGCCCGACCCTCCTTTGCAGGGTCGAACGTCCCGACCTTTCCCCAAGCCCAACCTCGGTTCTCCTCTCTAGACCCCAATTTCATGACTGACCTCGACCATCTTCGGGACAAGACTTGGCGCGCAAGGACGAAGAGGGACGAGACGCTGCAGGCTGCCGTCACCGACAGACACGGTACATGTATCTCCGGTGGAGGAGGGATCCCAAGGCAAGAGAGAGAGTAAGATGCCCACTGTTGATAGGACCTAGCAGACCGTCTTGTACCTTTTAAGATATTGTTTGTACCCACCTTTTAGCATGTTAGTCGTAGCTTCTTGGCCCCCAAGCTCTCCTGTTCCTGCCCCCTTGAGCTATAAAAGGAGGGTAGGGCGACGGGGCGAAGGGAGGAGGAAGAAGGGGATCCGATAGGGGAAGAGAGACTCCTTTGTAACCCTTGTTCATCACACATCCCAACAAAGAACACTTGGATGTAGACCTATTATCCTTTGGGAGGGCTGAACCGTATAACTCTCTCGTGTCTTCGCTCTTTGGCTCATCTTAGGACTCGAGTCGACCATCGGATCCATCGGAGGATAGCTTCTCTACCATTCTCTTTCACCTCCTTGGGCACCCCTCTTTGAGAACTCCGACCCACCCGTCGATAATGCATGACACTTAAATTTTTTATTTGAATTATGAAAATATGTAATGTTAAAGCTAGTGTTTAGTTTGGATGACTAATGCTTATATATATGCTTGATGGAATTACTTTTCTCAAATGCCCCTTGTTTGTTTACTTGCTGAAAGTACAATGTTGTTTGTATGAGATGAAAAAATGAATACCGAATCCTTGGAAACAGTCTGTACGACAAGGATGTATTCGCGGTGAGAAAAATAATGGGTGACAAATCCTTGAAAATAGTCTTGACAATAAGGACGTACCCAACAAAATTATGAGATTTGTTATCAATATTAAAAGTTCAAAGTGAACACAAAAACTCAAAAGTTCTATTGGTTTGTGTTTTTGGGAGCTCAATTTAAGAATATTATTAACGCAACTTGTCTACATGTAGGGATTTTCTGTCAATCCATATACTAGTGAATATGTCACATTATAAATTGTTGGAATACGTTAGTATTTAGTGCTAATTCGAGCCTAATTGTAATATTTTTGGTTAATGATTATACTCTACTGCATGCTTGTTATATAGTTTATGAATTTATCTTTCTTATCTTACAACACATTACCAATTCCTCTAAGTGTAATTCTATTAACGACCAAATTTGGTAACCAAATCCCTGAGTTTGAGGTCAAGATTGAAGCGGAATCGGGGGAAATGCATGATCTTCTGAGAAACAGAGGCCGCATCGGCTAAGTCAGAATCGGCTGCGAGGCCAGTCGGCTGAGTCCGAGTCAGACCAGGACAGCCGGTAGCCGATTCCGATTGAAGATAGAAGTGAAGCCAGTCCCAAAAGGAAAGCTTAAGGATAAAGTATTGGATTCGGTTTCCAAGGTGCGTTAAAAATATTGCCATCTATGGATAAGGTCCTACAACGGCAATTGTATCTGTTAAGTTAGGATATCTTGTATAGTTTTCTTTCGTAATAATGTCAGTTTGTTTAGAGATTTAATCTGTAATAGGAATCGTGTCCGTCATAGACTCCTTGTGTATTCGGGTATAAATAAGACCCAAGGGCCTGTAAACAATAACAACACACATCAATACAATATCGACGCATCGCCAACCTTTTGCTTTACGTTTTTTTTGATGAGTTCTTGCTTTGACCTTGGGTTTGCCTTCGATCTCTAGGGCAGATTTCTTGTTACAAGCGGATTGTGGTACCGGGGCCAGTGCTTCCATCATTATAATACTCTGATTATGATGCTGCAAACCGTTTAATTTATCATATGCGGCATATAAACTAGATCAATGTCTAGATCTATCTCACGATCGGCTAATATCTCCTCGAAGATAGCAACCGACAGAGCTAGATCTAGAGGTTGATTTAGGTTATATGGCGTATCTACCATCTCGAAGAGTTCTCATAATTCTTTTGGTACTTAATGGTGCATCTAATCGACCTATTAAGTCGTCTTTCGATGTTTGCTATTAGAGATAGAACCGGGGTTTAAGCTGGTTTTACCTATTCCGATCATCTTTATGTATTATTACTGTTAGATGTATTAGAATTGCCTTTTATATTAAGGTCTTGATGCGATCCCGCTAGGGTTTAGTCCCGATCTTTCGATGAGAGGTGGAGGATAACTCGATTGGGGAATAGAGGCGACATTCACGGCCCGACTACAACCGTAAAAGGATGATGCGCCTTAGCAACCGATACACCGTCTCCGATGATTGACGCGATCTTGCGGTGCGCGACAAGCCGGCCACTAGGGCACTCGTCCTACAAGCAGTCGAAGAACAAGCAAGAACAAGTAAAACAAGCACTGAAATTGCTATATATTAAGATGAAAGATTCAATCTGAATACACGATATGGTGGAGTTCCGAAGACAAACAGACGGACGGTCTAGCCGACACGCGCGCTGTGTGCAAGTAGCAAAAGGCTAACTCTAATCAACAAAACCCGCCCTTCTTGGTGGCGGCTGAAGGATTAAGTAGAGGGGAGAGACGACCACAGGGGTGCCGGAGTCGTGCTAAACCCTAGGACGCGCCCCTAATGGGCCCAACTTGATACACGGGCCATTGGGCCAAAAGAGGTGACGCAGCACCAAAGACAGAAAACACTCGGTAGAAAAAAAACAATTGCGGCCGATCCAGGATGGATATTAACATGGGGCTGGATCCATTTGAAAGTAGACTTAATAACCTTTCCATCAAGTACTTGCACGCCCAAATCGGAGTTTGCATGAAGTCGTGGCGGCCGTTAGAACTTGGCACTGTGCTGCAGTCCGAATCCACCCCGTGCGAATCCTCTTCCCGTTGGATCCTCTTCATCGTTCCTGAGTAAAACAAAAGTGCACGCGCCTCCAGGGTATAAAGAAGAGGAACATAAACTTAAGAATGAACTCACCTGATGGTTGAGTTGACGTGCACGAGCGCGGGTTATTGGGCCATGAAGTTGTACGTGTGGAGGCGTGGATGTATCGGTAGTATTGATGTCCTCATCACAACCTCAGCACATGGAACATGACGTCCACCAAGCCACTCCGGACCAGGTCACAGCCATGTTCAACATGAATCAGCCACTGGTGGAGCCGATTCCACGAGTGCCAATAGGATCATACTCGCCAAACTTGTAGCAACACCCTATCGGTCCCCACATCATTCACGATCAGCCGGCTCATGGGGTGCATCAGTCCCCTCAACATCACATGGAGGGCAATTTTAATCCTCAATATCAGCCTCATTCACCCCAGATGCAGTATTGGCAGGGACCGCTTTAGTTTGATCAGTTCGAGTCGATACAGCAGTAGGTGCATGGAGCACAGCAACAGAAGCCTTGGGCAAACATGATTGCAGATGTGATGAGGGAACAGTTTGGCCTCAAGCCCAAGGACATAGGCAACATGTATCGGTACCCATATCCAGAATACTTTCAGAGGGTTCCACTACCTAGCCGATACAAAGTGCCAGACTTCTCCAAATTCTCAGGGCAGGACAATGTCTGTACATATGAACATGTTAGCCGATTTTTAGCTCAATGTGGTCAGGCATTGGCTACTGATGCCCTGAGGGTTAGATTATTCCCTCTCTCTGGATCAGCTTTCACGTGGTTTTCTTCTCTACTATACAATTCTGTGCAAAGCTGGGCCGATCTAGAGAAACAGTTCATAGATACTTTTACGGTGTTCACGAGATAAAGCGCTCGATTTGACAGCTATCAGCGAAACATGATGAATCAGCAAAGACTACATCCAAAGATTCGAGACATGAGGAACGAGATGTTATAGCCTGGTTGTCACGATTCCCAGCTAGCCGATCTCGCTTTCCAGGGTTTGTTGACACCAATAAGGAAAAGGTTTTTGGCTCAGGACTTTGAAAGTTTGGCTCACTTGGCCCAGAAAGTATCAGCAGATGAACAAAGATTCCAAGAGGCCAAGAAAGCTTTCAAGAAGGATAGCCATGTTGAATACGCCTCGAATCGGAAGAGGAAAGTGACTACGAAGTGGAAGCGGCCGATTGGGCTAGGAACAAGAAAGTTGTCACGTTCGGTGGGTGAAAAACTCGCTAAGGAAGAAAAGTACGATTTTGACATCACCAAGGCTGACAACATTTTTGATTTGCTGCTTCGGGAGAAGCAAATTCAGCTTCCAGCCGGTCATGTGATTCCATCGGCTAAGGAATTAAAGAAGAGGAAGTATTGCAAATGGCACAACAGTGGATCTCACAGCACTAATGATTGCAAAGTCGTCAAACAGCAGATCCAATCAGCTATCAAGGCGGCAAGATCAAGTTTGAGGACTCGAAAAAGCCGATGAAAGTTGATGGCAATCATTTCCCCGTCAATATGGTCCATACAAGTGGTAGAGCAGCCGATAGGAGGGATTATCGGTGCCCACAGCCCAATTTTGCTAGGATCATCAATAAATCTCGAGAGAAGATATGATAGGCGGGGAAGGAGATGACGGCTTTGATCTCCATTGGGGTGTGAATTTTTAGGTTTTTGCTGGAACGAAGGGATGAGGTTGCCATCAATCGAAAATTGTCCAGCATGCAGCAATCATGGTGGCAATTATGCTAGAGAGCCTAGCCGATCTCGTCTCGGGAGAAATCGACTGCCACAAAGAAACTCCCTGTTCACCAGAGATTGGGTCCGATTCATCAAGATCTTTTGCAGGATTCTGACAAAGATGAAGACAAGACCATGAACCCGCAATGGTGCCCTTCTGATACTTTCACGAAGAGTCAGAAAAGAATGGTACAGAGGATGAAGAGCAGGGGTTGGCTCCAGGAAGTTCAAGCTAAAATCGACCATCAGCTGAAGAAGAAGAAGCAAGAACGCCCGAAGAAATAGTGGCGTGTTAAGAGCAAGGTGCTCTCAACCGATGAGGTCCAAGCCGACAGGCGAAGAGATTAGCTAAGGGAAAAGTTGTGGCCTCTGCATCGGTCAACATGGTTTTTGTGTTGCCAGCTGAGTATGAAGCAGCTCAAGCCAATGCATATGTGGTTGCAGAGTCCCTAGCCAAGTTGGTTTTGTCCCCAGAAGAAGCTATCTTTGAAAAGCCAGAGGGAATAGGGCATCGACATCTTAAGCCACTTTATGTTAAAGGATTTGTCAATGGCAAGCTGATGTCCAAGATGTTGGTGGGGGGGCTGCTGTGAACTTGATGCCCTATGCTACATTCAAAAAATTGGGCAAGAGTTCTGACGACCTCATCAAGACCAACATGGTTTTGAAAGACTTTGGAGGCAACCCATCAGAAACCAAAGAGGTTTTAAATGTGGAGCTGACAATCAGCATCAAGACTGTGTCTACCACCTTCTTTGTCATCGATGGGAAGGGATCATACAACCTGTTGCTAGGAAGGGACTGTATGAAGGATTACGCGGAGGCTATGCTAGCCGAAAACAAAAGCTTTTTACCGCGCAAACCAGGAACACTTGCAAGTAAGGGCTGATAGATCGTTACCGATTGGAGTATGCAGCGGAAATAGCCAATCAGGACTATACGATCCGGAACAGTGTAGCCGATTCCCGCAAGCCGACAGCAGATTCCTGGGGACAGCCGATTCACCAATCAACCGATTCGCCGATGCCGCAATCGATTCGAGTCGTCGACCGCGTTCTCGTTGCCGATCTGCCGCAGTCGCCTCGCTTCGATGCGCTCGACCGCAGCCGATTCCACCACAGCCGATCCGTAGCTGATCAACAACGCGCAACGTAGCAGCGCCACTACCGGTATCCACACGTCGGGAACGCCGAACACCCGTGTGCTAGCACGCGATGCAAGGCTAGGGTTTGGCTCGAAAGTGGGGAGGGTTTCCGTGGAGATTGATCTCGGCGACTTCTGTTGCGGATTCGGTTCAATGCGATCTTGCAACTCTCCACCCCTTGCCCCTTTATATAGAGTTGGCCGACTGGGAATAGTGGCCGATCAGGACTCTATTTTGAATCGGATCTCATCCGAATCTCATAGAGTTGGCCGCCCATACGTCGTAAGACCATAGGACTCTATTCGATCGGATCCCTATCCGATCAAGCCGTATTCGAGTCCAACTCGAATGCATTCTTATCCCTTAAGCGTGTGACCCGTAGGTTCGGGTATACTCGGTTTCGGCTATAGTCTAAGCAGCGGACGTCGGCTCGAGTCCAACTAAGCCGCACATCAACGACGCGCCTAGCGGCACATATTGACACCATAGTATACAAGAATATAATATCGGCTCGAACACTGTAATGTGTACACAAATCCCTTTGCCACACGATACCAATTAAGCTATAGGCAAGATGTGTGCCATCCCAACCATTCACTCGAACCGTATTGTATTATCTGTCTGTTGATTGACTCCTCAATCAACTTACCTTGGCCATGCATTTCCATAATCCATTACCTCGAGGGGCCAGAGATATCTCTCCAAAGGAGGGGCAAATTCCATCTTGATCACTCACATCCACTCCATGTTTCATAGCAAACCCGAAAACTACCTTTATAACTACCCGATTACGGAATAGCGTTTGGTAGTCCCAAAGTAGGCTACTACACATGTTGGAATCCATGGTGATCTCGGTCTAAGGACTTTGTACCAACACTACCTGAGACCAACTAATGGCACATTAATTCCTGTAGTGTCTCATGGTGTGTCTATCCAACAATGTGTTCTCTAACACATGTGTCCATGTTTATTGATTTGGTATCTCCATACCCATGATTTATGAGACATGATCATCAACCAATAAACATGCCGATCTTAGAATCATATTAGTTCTAATAATATGATATATGATCAGGGATCATTTAGAAATAGATTCATACATATAGAGTCTCATAAATAAGTCACGTACTTATTGATCAATACAAGATGTCTATTTCATGGAACTGGATAACACTTTATTCATAAATACATAAACATTGACGTGATATCCAATATCTCCATGTTGCCTCTAGGGCATATCACTAACAATCTCCCACTTGCACTAGTGTCAATCATGCTTTGGCTGAGGAGAGGTTCCTAGTCTATGGAGGTGAAGAAGAGCTCGTTGTAAGTGGTCACACCGATGCTAGCTTCCAAACAGACAAGGATGATTATAAATCGCAATCTGGGTTCGTGTTCTGCCTAAACGGAGGCGCAGTCAGCTGGAAGAGTTCCAAGCAGGATACTGTTGCTGATTCTACAATGGAGGCCGAGTATATTGCTGCTTCGGAAGCTGCAAAGGAGGCTGTTTGGATCAAGAAATTCGTTTCTGAGCTTGGTGTGATGACCAGTGCGACTGGTCCAATGTCTCTCTATTGTGATAATAGTGGAGCCATTGTGCAAGCCAAGGAGCCGAGGTCACATCAGAAGTCCAAACACATACTTCGGTGACATCATCTCATCCGCGAGATAGTGGACAGAGGTGATGTCAAGATATGCAAAGTGCACACGGATCTCAACATAGCCGATCCGCTGACAAAAACTCTCCTCAGCCAAAGCATGAGGCGCACACAAGAGCAATGGGTATTGGATAGTGGGAGATTGTTAGTGATATGCCCTAGAGGCAACATGGGAGATTATTAGTGATATGCCCTAGAGGCAACATGACTCTAGTGCATGATTGACTCTAGTGCAAGTGGGAGATTTTAGTGATATGCACTAGAGGCAACATGGAGATGTTGGATATCACGTCAATGTTTATGTATTTCTAAATAAAGTGTTATTCAGTTCCATGAAATAGACATCTTGTATTGATCAATAAGTACATGACTTATTTATGAGACTCAATATGTATGAATCTATTTCTCAATGATCCCTGATCATATATCATATTATTGGAACTAATATGATTCTAAGATCGGCATATTTATTGATTGATGATCATGTCTCGTAGATCATGGGTATGGAGATACCAAATCAATAAACATGGACATATGTGTTAGAGAACACATGGTTGGATAGACCCACCATGAGACACTACAGAAATTAATGTGCCATTAGTTGGTCTCAGGTAGTGTTGGTACAAAGTCCTTAGACCTGAGATCACCATGGATTCCAACATGTGTAGTAGCCTACTTTGGGACTACCAAACGCTATTCCGTAATTGGGTAGTTATAAAAGTAGTCTTCGGGTTTGCTATGAAACATGGAGTGGGATGTGAGTGATCAAGATGGAATTTGCCCCTCCTTTGGAGAGATATCTCTGGGCCCCTCGAGGTAATGGATTATGGAAATGCATGGCCATGCTAAGTTGATTGTGGAGTCAATCAACAGACAGATAATCCAATACGGTTCGAGTGAATGGTTAAGCTATTGAAGGGATGGCACACATCTTGCCTATAGCTTAACTGGTATCGTGAGGCAAAGGGATTTGTGTACACATTACATGTTCAGAGCCGATATTATATTCTTGTATACTATGGTGTCAATATGTGATGCTAGGCGCCGCTGTTGACAGGTCGGCTGAGTTGGACTCGAGCCGACGATCGGCTAAGTTAGACTATTGCCGAAACCGAGTATACCTGATCCTATAGGGTCGCACGCTTAAGGGGATAAGACAGGCATTCGAGTTGGACTCGAATACGGCTCGATCGGATAGGGATCCGATCGGATAGAGTCATATGGTCTTACGACATATGGGCGGCCAACTCTGTGACATTCGGATAGGATCCGATTCAAAATAGAGTCCTGATCGGCCACTAGTCCCAGTCGGCCAACTCTATATAAAGGAGGGAGGGGTGGAGAGCTACGGCACGTCAGTTGCATCGCATTGAACCGAATCCGCAACAGAAGTCGCCGAGATCAATCTCCACGGAAACCCTCCCCACTTTTGAGCCAAACCCTAGCCTTGCATCGCGTGCTAGTACACGAGTGTTGGGCGTTCTGTCCCCGGACGTGTGGATACCGGTAGAGGCGCTGCTACGTTGCGCGCTGTTCATCGGCTGTGGTACTTCGGAGCAAGGCAGCTGCGGCAAATCGGCTGCGGTCGAGCGCGTCGGAGCGAGGCGCGAGAACGCGATCAGACGACTCGGCGAATCGGCTACATCGGCGAACAGGCTGATTGGTGAATCGGCTGTCATCAGAATCGGCCGCCATCGGCCAGCACGCCTGCATCAGATAGCCACTGATTGGTCGTTTCCGCTACGCACTCCAATCGGTAACGATCTATCGGCCCTTACTTGCAAGTGTTCCTGGTTTGCGCGGTTAAAAGTTTTTGTTTTCGGCTAGCGTAGCCTCCGCGTAACCCTACAGAATCGGGTCCCTGCTATAAGTGAAAATCAGATTGTAGCCAAAGAACATGTGCAACATAACAAGAGAGAATCTAAATCTGACAATAAAAATATGATTCAATTGAAAGGTTCTTGCATGCTTCTTTGTTAAATCGATGTTGCCAATTTGGATACAACTGAAAGCTGTTTGCTATGCTTTTGTATGCAAGGATGCTTTGTTTTCCTTTGAGGATATACTGTTTCTTTTCCACCTGCGGTCACTAATATTTTACAAGAGTATGAGGATGTTTTTCCCCAGGATGTACCACCGGGGCTGCCACCGGTGCGTCGAATTGAGCATCATATCGATCTGATTCCGGGGGCTTCACTACCCAACCGCGCGCCATACAGAACCAACCCTGACAAGACCAAGGAGATTCAGCGTCAAGTTCAGGAGTTGCTTGATAAAGGGTACGTACGAGAGTCTCTTAGTCCATGTGCAGTGCCAGTGATTTTGGTGCCTAAGAAAGATGGATCTTGGCGTATGTGTGTTGATTGTAGAGCTATTAATAACATTACCATTAGATATCGTCATCCAATTCCTAGGTTAGACGATATGCTTGATGAATTGAGTGACTTTACTGTATTCTCTAAAGTTGATTTGCATAGTGGATACCACCAGATTCGTATGAAGTTGGGAGATGAGTGGAAAACAGCTTTCAAAACTAAGTTTGGATTATATGAGTGGTTAGTGATGCCTTTTGGTTTAACTAATGCACCTAGCACTTTCATGAGGTTGATGAATGAGGTTTTGCGTGCTTTCATTGGCAAATTTGTGGTGGTATACTTTGATGATATTCTGATTATAGCAAATCTTTAGAGGAACACCTAGATCATTTACGTGCTGTTTTTAATGCTTTGCGCGATTCACGTTTGTTTGGTAACCTTGCGAAGTGCAGTTTTTGCACCGATCGCGTATCGTTTCTTGGCTATGTTGTTACTCCGCAGGGAATTGAGGTTGATCAAGCCAAGGTCGAGGCAATTCAGAGTTGGCCGCCTCCTAAAACGGTCACACAGGTTCGAAGCTTTTTAGGACTTGCAGGATTCTATCGGCGCTTCGTCCGGGATTTCAGCACCATTGCTGCACCGCTGAATGAGCTTAGAAAGAAGGGAGCGCCTTTCACGTGGGGCACCGCACATGTGAACGCCTTCAACATGTTAAAAGATAAGTTGACACTTGCACCTCTCCTCCAATTTCCAGATTTTAATAAGACTTTTGAACTCGAATGTGATGCTAGTGGGATTAGATTGGGTGGTGTTTTGCTACAAGAGGGAAAACCCGTTGCATATTTTAGTGAAAAATTGAGTGGGCCTGTTCTGAATTATTCTACTTATGATAAAGAATTGTATGCTCTTGTGAGAACTCTGGAAACATGGCAACATTATTTATGGCCCAAGGAATTTGTCATACATTCTGATCATGAATCTTTAAAACATATTCGTAGTCAAGGCAAACTGAATCGTAGGCATGCTAAATGGGTTGAATTTATTGAATCTTTTCCTTATGTCATTAAACACAAGAAGGGAAAGGAGAATATCATTGCTGATGCTTTGTCTGGGAGATATACTTTGTTGACACAACTTGACTACAAAATCTTTGGCCTAGAAATAATCAAAGCCCAGTATGTGAATGATGATGATTTTAAAGACGTGTTGTTGCACTGTAAGGATGGAAGGACATGGAACAAAAATGTCTTCAATGATGGGTTTATTTTAGCTAACAAGCTATGCATTCCAGCTAGCACTGTTCGTTTGTTGTTGCTGCAGGAAGCGCATGGCGGTGGGTTGATGGGGCACTTTGGTGCCAAGAAGACGGAGGACATCCTTGCTAGCCATTTCTTTTGGCCAAGGATGAGAAGAGACGTGGAGAGATTTGTGGCTCGCTGCACGACATGTCAAAAGGCTAAGTCACGCTTAAATCCCCATGGTTTGTGTATGCCTCTACCTGTTCCTACTGTTCCTTGGGAAGATATTTCAATGGATTTTGTGTTGGGCTTGCCTAGGACCAAGAGGGGGCGAGATAGCATTTTTGTGGTTGTGGATAGGTTTTCTAAAATGGCACATTTCATACCATGTCATAAAACTGATGATGCTACTCATATTGACTTGTTCTTTCGGGAGGTTGTTCGCTTGCATGGTGTGCCAAACACCATTGTTTCAGACCGTGACACTAAATTTCTCAGCCATTTTTGGAGAACTTTGTGGTAGAAATTGGGGACTAAGCTTTTGTTTTCTATTACTTGTCATCCCCAAACTGATGGGCAAACTGAAGTTGTGAATAGGACTTTGTCTACTATGTTAAGGGATGTTTTAAAGACAAATATTAAGATGTGGGAAGAATGTTTGCCTCATATTGAATTTGCATACAATCGTTCGTTGCATTCCACTACAAAGATATGCTCTTTTGAGATTATTTATGGATTTTTGCCTCGTGCTCCTATTGATTTAATGCCTTTGCCATCTTCGAAAAACTGAATTTTGATGCTAAACAACGTGCTGAGTTGATGTTAAAACTCCATGAAACAACTAAAGAAAACATAGAGCGCATGAATGCTAACTATAAGCTTGCTGGTGACAAAGGTAGACGTCAATTGAATTTTGAACCTGGTGATTTGGTCTGGTTACATTTGCGAAAGGAACGGTTTCCTGATTTGTGAAAGTCTAAGTTGATGCCTAGAGCTGATGGACCTTTTGAAGTGCTTGAAAAAATTAATGAAAATGCATACAAGCTTGATCTCCCTGCAGATTTTGGGGTTAGTCCCACTTTTAACGTTGCAGATTTAAAGCCATATTTGGGAGACGAAGATGAGCTTGAGTCGAGGACGACTCCAATGCAAGAAGGGGAGGATGATGAGGACATCAATACTACCGATACATCCACGGCTCCACATGTACAACTTCATGGCCCAATAACCCGTGCTCATGCACGTCAACTCAACCATCAGGTGAGTTCATTCTTAAGTTTATGTTCCTCTTCTTTATACCCTGGAGGCGCGTGCACTTTTGTTTTACTCAGGAACGATGGAGAGGATCCAACGGGAAGAGGATTCGCGCGGGGTGGATTCGGACTGCAGCACAGTGCCAAGTTCTAACGGCCGCCACGACTTCGTACAAACTTCGATTTGGGCGTGCAAGTACTTGATGGAAAGGTTGTCAAGTCTACTTTCAAATGGATCCGGCCCCATGTAAATATCTGTCCTAGAGCGGCCGCAATTGTCCTTTTTCTACCGAATATTTTGTCTTTGGTGCTGCGTCACCTCTTTTGGCCCAATGGGCCGTGTATCAAGTTGGGCCCGTTAGGGGCGCGTCCTAGGGTTTAGCACGACCCCGGCACCCTTGTGGTCATCTCTCCCTCTTCTTAAACCTTCAGCCGCCACCAAGAAGGGTGGGCTTTGTTGATTAGAGTTAGCGTCTTGCTACTTGCACACAGCGCGCGTGTCGGCTAGACCGCCCATCTATTTGTCTTCGGAACCCCACCATATTGTTCAATTCAGAGTGAATCTTTCATCTTTATCTCTAGCAACTTCAGTGCTTGTTTTACTTGTTCTTCGATTGCTTGCAGGACGAGTGCCCTAATGGCTGGGTTGTCGCGCACCGCAAGATCGTGTCAACCATCGGAGATGGTGTATCGGTTGCTAAGGCGCATCGTCCATGGACGGTTGTAGTCGGGCCGTGAACGTCGCCGCCGTTCCCCAATCGAGTTATCCTCCGCCTCTCATCGAAAGATCGGGACTAAACCCTAGCGGGATCGCATCAACCGGTCTTACCTGATTTAATCATCTTTTACGTGTTATTGCTGCTAGATGTATTAAAATTGCCTTTTATATTAAGATCTTAATCTATTTTAATATACTAAGCCTGGTATCAACCTGTTAAGTCACATTAACAGCCGATTGATCTTGGTTTAGTGTATTTAGTTTAGATTAATATCTTCATATAAAACATATCGGAGTATTAGCCAATTTACATTAGATCTGCGACATCGGTTAAGCTATAAATATATGTAATTAGTATTCTGGTGTGTTTTTAGATATAAGTGATTTATACTGTCTTGGTATACTATGGATCTATCCCAATCACTTAGTCTAAATGCACTTTGGAATGATAATTATATATTATGAATATCTTTGGCCGATCAAGCAGGATCTAATTTTAACTTAATCGCCTATTCTTTGTTTCTTGTTGGTTGCAGGATTAAACCAACTGGCACGCCCACGCAATCACCAAAGGCGATCAATTTTGGACTTGCACTGGAGTTAAGTAGACCTCCTGGCCAGCGCGTGGTAAAAATTCTCATCAACAGGCACCCACAAGATGAAGCTGTCGGATCTCACAGGCATTAGGCAGAAACACGACGAATCGGTTCAAGACTACATCCAAAGATTTAGAGATATGAGGAACCGATGCTACAGCCTGGTGCTGTCCAATTCACAATTGGCCGATTTAGCCTTCCAGGGTCTTCTGGCACCCATCAGGGAGAGGTTTTCGGCCCAGACTTTTGAGAGCTTAGCCCACTTGGCTCAGAAGATTACGATGCACGAACAACAATTCCAGGAGGCCAAGAAGGCTCTCAAGAAAATCAGCCACGTCGCCTACGCCTCAGAGTTAGATTCAAGCGACAACAACGCCGAAGTTGCAGCAGCCGAGTGGGCCAAGGGCAAAAGACCATCACTTGTGAGTGGGTCAAAAATTGGGCTAAAGAAGAGAAATACGACTTCGACATTATGAAAGCCGACAATATTTTTGACCTACTACTTCGGGAGAAGCAAATTCAACTTCTGGCCAGTCATGTCATCCCATCGGCTGAAGAGTTGAAAAAGAAGAAATACTGCAAATGGCATAACATCGGCTCCCATAGCACCAATGATTGCAAATTGTTTCACCAGGAGATAAAATCAGCTATAGAGGCCGGGAAGATCAAATTCGAAGATCCTAAGAAGCCGATGAAGGTTGATGGGAATCCTTTTCCCGTTAACATGGTTAGTGCCAGTCGTCGGTCAGCCGACCATCATCCTCGAAAAATGGATAGCCTAGTCAAATTCATGAAGAGACATGAAGAAAGGGAGACAGGCAGGACTTACAAGGTACATCCAATAAGATACGATCGGCAGGAAGGGGTTCATCATCGGCAGCATGACGGCTTCGATCCCCATTGGAGCTGCGACTTCTTCAAGTTTTGTTGGGATCAGGGGATGAGGCTGCCATCACTTCAAGACTGCCCGGCATGCAGTAGATACGAGGATGAACCAGCTAAGAGTTCCAACTGATTTATACCCAGGGTGATTTGGCTCAATCAAAGGAAAATGTCTGTTCATCAAAGGCTAGGGCCCCATCCATCAAGATTTCTTTCAGGACGACTCAGAGGATAACGAAGAGCAAGCTGCCAACCCAAATGGTGTCCTTCCGACATTTTTACAAAGACACAAAAGCAGAAGGTATAGCGGCTGAAGCGAGGGTCGGCTGAAAGAGGTTCAGGCCGAAATCAACTATCGGCTGAAAAAGAAGAAGGAACAGAACCGCCCAAGGAGGCAATGGTGCGTAAAGGACAACGCTGTCGCAGCCGATGAGGACCCAGCCGACCAAGCGAAAAGAAAGACCAAGGGAAAGGTCATGGTCGCTCCGTCGGTTAATACTGTTGTTGTGCTACCAGCCGAATTTGAAGCGGCCCAAGCCGACGCAGACGTCGTAGAAGAGTCATCGGCTACACTTACATTGTCCCCGGAGCAAGCAGTATTCAAAAAACCTGAGGGGACTGAGCATCGGCACCTTAAGCCACTATGTCGATGGATTCATCAATGGAAGGCCGATGTCTAAGATGCTGGTCGATGGAGGAGCCACCGTCAATTTAATGCCCTATGCTACCTTCAGGAAGTTGGGTAAAGGAGCCAATGACTTGATAAAGACAAATATGGTGCTCAAGGATTTTGGCGGGAACCCATCGGAGGCCAAGGGCATCCTTAACGTCGAGATGACCATCGGCAGTAAAACCGTGCCCACTACTTTCTTTGTCATCGACGGGAAGGGATCGTACAGCTTGCTGCTAGGAAGGGATTGGATCCACGCCAACTGCTGCATCCCTTCAACAATGCATCAGAGTTTATTCCAATGGCAAGGCAACAGGATTGAAATCGTGCCAACCGATAGGTCAGTAAATGTAGCTAATGCCGACTTAACCTTATGGGAAATCGATGGCATTGATTGCCTGTTTGGCAAAGTTTGGGAGGCCGATTTTCTGAAGGTGTCTGATTCTGATATACAGCCAATCGAAGACGAAGAGCCTCAATTATTACTTTGAGGTCGTCATGGAGGGCTTGAGCATCTACACCAAGGACATCGTGGACGATCTGGATGGCAAACTCGGGCAAGGTTTTATGTCGGCCGACGAGCTTGAAGAGGTTGATATAGGTCTAGGAGATAGGCCTAGGCCGACATATATTAGTAAAAATTTGTCTTCTCATTTTACAACCAAGCTTATTGATTTATTAAAGGAATATAAAGATTGTTTTGCTTGGGAGTATTTTGAGATGCCTGGTCTTAGCCAATCGATTGTTGAACATCGGCTCCCTATTATGCCAGGGTATCGGCAATACAAACAGCCTCCTAGGAGATTTAAAGCCGATATGTACGATTCAATTAAGGCCGAAATACTCGGCTATATGATTCCGGTTTTATTCGACCATGCCGATACGCCGAGTGGGTTTGCGAAACATAGTCCCAGTAATAAAGAAAAATGGCAAACTTAGGGTGTGCATCGACTTCAGACTTAAACAAGGCCACCCCTAAGGACGAATATCCTATGTCGATAGCCGATTTACTCATTGATGCAGCCTCAGGACATAAAATCATAAGTTTCATGGATGGCAATGTGGTATATAATCAGATTTTTATGGCCAAGGAAGATATTCATAAGACTGCTTTTAGGTGTCTAGGTGCAATCAGCTTGTATGAATGGGTTGTCATGACTTTCGGTTTGAAGAATGCTGGGGCTACCTATCAGAGGGCCATGAATTATATTTTAAACAACTTAATCGGTTTCTTGGTTGAAATCTACATTGATGATGTTATTGTCAAATCCAAGGAGGTCGAAGACCACATGGCCGATTTGAGAAAAGTCTTGGAGAGAACCAAAAAATATTGCCTGAAGATGAATCCCACTAAGTATGCCTTTGGCGTATCGGCTAGTCAATTCTTGGGTTTTCTTGTTCATGAAAGGGGGTTTGAGGTAACACAAAGGAGCATCAACGCTATCAAGAGCATCCAACATCTGCAGGACAAGAAGTAGCTACAATCTTTGATCGGCAAGATTAACTTCATCAGGAGTTTCATTGCCAATCTGTCCGAAAAGATGGAGCCGTTTACACCTTTGTTGAGGCTGAAAGTCAATCAAGCATTTACTTGGGGGGTAGAACAACAAAAGGCTTTGGACAACATCAAGGATTATCTAAGCTCACCTGCAGTATTAATCCCTCCACAAAAGGGAGTGCCTTTCAAGTTTTATCTATCAGCCGACGAGAAGTCTATCCAAGGAAAGGAGAAAGCAATATTCTATCTTAGCAGAAGACTTTTGGATGCAGAAACAAGGTACTCTCCGGTGGAAAAGTTGTGCTTGTTTCTATATTTTTCCTGTACAAAGTTGAGGCATTATTTATTATCCAACGAGTGCACCATAGTTTGCAAAGCCGATGTAGTTAAGTATATGCTATCGGCTCCAGTTCTGAAAGGACGAGTTGGGAAGTGGATCTTTGCCTTGATGACTTGAGGTATCAAGCACTCCAAAGCAGTTAAGGGGCAAGCCATAGCCAATTTTATTGTAGAACACAAAGATGACTCAATCGGCTCGGTTGATATCATGCCCTGGAGACTGACCTTTGATGGATCTGTTTGCACACATGGATGCGGCATCGGCTTGGTAATCATCTCACCCAGGCGGCAAGTTTTGAGTTTGCTTTTGTAATTGCGCCTCATGTTACGACGAATAATCAAGCCGAATATGAGGCTGTCCTCAAGGGTTTGCAACTGCTGAAAGAAGTTGAAGCCGATGCTGTCGAGATGGGCGATTCACTTTTGGTCATCGGCCAGTTGTCAGGAGAATACGAATGCAAAAACAACGCGCTGATGGTCTATTATCAAAAATGCCGAGATTTTATGGATAGTTTTCGGCTAGTTACCTTGAAACATATCCCTAGGGAGCAGAATTCAGAGGCAAATGATTTGGCTCAAGGGGCATCTGGCTACAAGTCGATGACAAAAGAAGTCAAAGTGGAAATTGCAACCATCCCAGCCGACGACTGAAGGTATGATGTTCACAGTTATTTACAGAATCCTTCCCAGTTGGCTTCCAGGAAATTGCGTTGCAAGGCTTTACGATATGTTTTGCTCAATGATGACTTATATTATCGGACGATTGATGGCGTGCTACTCAAATGTCTAAGTGCTGATCAAGCCAAGGTTGCCATGGGAAAGTGCACGAAGGGATCTGTGGTACTCATCAATCGACTCATAAAATGAAGTGGCTACTTCGGAGAGCTGGATATTTTTGGCCGACTATGCTAGAGGATTGCTTTAAATATTACAATGGTTGTCAAGACTGTCAAAAGTTTGGGGCTATCCAGAGGGCACCAGCATTAGCTTTGAATCCAATTATCAAGCCTTGGCCGTTCAGAGGATGGGGAATTGACATGGTCGGCCAGATTAATCCACCCTCAAGAAAAGGACACAAGTTTATATTGGTGGCAACCGATTATTTTACCATGTGGGTGGAAGCAATTCCTTTGAAGAAGGTTGACTCTGGGGATGCAATCGAGTTTGTCAAAGAGCATATCATTTACAGGTTCGGCGTCCCTCAAACCATTACAACCGATCAGGAATCTATCTTTGTCTCAGACAAGTTTGTTTAGTTTGCCGGTAGCATGGGAATCAAGTTATTAAATTCTTCACCATATTATGCTCGGGCTAAGATCAGACTTTATCTAGAAGCTACATGATGAGACAAGGAAAAATATTGAGAAGAAATCAGAACAATACGCAAAGCAAGCGAACAAAGGTAAGAAGAAGGTTACATTCCAGCCAGGAGATCAAATCCACGCAAGGATCGCTTTCCCCAACAACGCAAGAGTAAGTTATCTCCTAGGGGTGATGGTCCATTCAAGGTTCTCCAAAAGATCAATGATAATGCTTACAAAATTGAGCTACCACCTGAATATTCCAATGTGAGTACAACATTCAATGTTAAAGACTTGCTTCCATTTGTTGGTGAGCCTGAGTCAAGGACGACTCCTTCTCAAGAGGGGGAGGATAATGGGGACATTACTAGCATACCGTCATCTTCAAATGAAACTACACATGATATTGTTGGTCCAGTTACAAGGAGTAGAGCTAAACAATTGGAGAAGGAAATCCATTCTGAGGTGAACGCTAACCTTATGTTTAATAATCAGTTTATGTCGAATGAGCCTATCCTTTTGAGTTCTTGTTTCAATGTCCTTAGGAATGATGGAGTGTATGAACAAGCATGGGATGAGGAAGGATTCAAGCATCCGGACATCTGAACCAAGGAGCCTAGGAGTGCAAGAATAAAATGGTGCTTCATCACCTTTGCATGGGAATGCAACCTGAAGCTAGATGGCTGACACATGGTACGAATTCCAAGCATCACCGCGGACAGAATACAAGGAGTTAGCCAGTGTTCTATATATAGTTGGAAGCGTCTTCAAGTCTATTTTCCAGCCCATCAAACGCTTCATCATTTGGACTTCCCAATAAAGAGTTATGCTCATTTTAGTAACTGCTGCCAGGAGCTGAGGGGACGCGCGAGAATTCATAGCAGCCACTAAAGTCCATGCGCATGTTCTCATTACTCCAAACTGAGCGCCCCTTTGTCTATATATCTTGTACTAAGACAATGAAAGGACATATGTCGATTTGCTGAATTTAGAACACAAACTCGTAGATTTTTTGTCCAGCGTGAGTCTCGAGAGGCGTGCAAACTTGTTCTTTCGATTCCTGTGGGAGTTGTAGAACGCCGAACTACGGTTCACCCAGTTTGTGCCTTCACGTCTATAGGGCGTGATTGCGTGGGCTGTTTCGTCGGTACGTGGAAGGGTGATTGTCTCGGTAGTTCGTCGCGTGGACATCCTCGCGGTGCATTGCCTCTTCACCAGGTCACGCAGCGACAAGTTATCATGTTCGTAGATCCTACGAGAAGATCGGGACACAACACTTGCTACATGTGCTGCATAGACGTGTGCATATCACGATGTGTCGTGAAATGGCACACATAGCCTTTAGAACCTTTTTTGCTCTAAGTTTTTCACCACTGATTTTTCAAATCGGCTGAATCTAGCCGACAGTTGTTGGATGGTTTTGTTCTATAATTTTATCAATGCTGAAGGCAACATTAAGAAAATTAGGGGGGCATACATTATACAAAGTCAGAAATCTGAGTTGCAGGACTTCAAAATTTTCGGGGTTTTGAAATTTTTTCAAGCAATCAAGAGATAGAAGACAAATGAATCGGCAAAAGGAATATGGATAATATTTAAGGCATAATAGGCCGATTACAGGAGTTATATATGCAGGCCAAGGCATCAACAGTTTTGGAGGACTAAAGCCCTATTACATCCCTAAAAAATTTTCGATGGCCGACGTGGCTTCTTCTTTGATGGCTTTAATTTCTTTGACCTTAGGCATGTCTTCTTCATCGGAGCCCAGGATCGCTTTAGCCGATTTATGGAGTTCTCCCAAGTGCTTGATGGTGGAAGTCACTTTAGCCCTCTGATCTTCGGTAGCCTTGGGAAGATCGGCTAGCCCATGCTTTTCTGCCGCGAGCTTGGCCTTGCGCTGCTCTAGCTTCACCAGCAAATCAGCCTCTTCTGCTTCAAGTTGGCCGATCTTGGTGTGTGTAGTCGATGGCCCAGCCACCAGCTCATCCAACTTGGCCTTCTCGGCCACTGTGTTTTGAGCATCGATCGAGGCCGCCATGTCGGCTTGAGCTTGCCAGTCGACCATTCTTTGCACAGCCCGCTCCAGTTTGAACTGGTGTTGGTCGATGAAGACGGCTCGAGAGATCTTTTCAGCCAAGTCATCGGGAGCGACTCCGAACATCATTGAAGTGCACTCAAACTAGCCTGTACTCCATGAACAGTTGATTTACATCAATGCTGAGCCGACGATGGATGTCTTGAAGCTTTTCCTTCATGTCGTCGGCTATGGTGGCCTGGTCCTGGTTAGTGGCCTCTTCTTCTTCACTGTCGAACTCTTTAATGTCAAATGGAAGTAGGTTGGCTAGAGTCTGTAGAAAGAGTCAGACAATTAAAACGGAGCATAACAGCCGATGCCAAACTTTTGAGGGAGAAGGGAAGCAGACTTACTCGTGCAACAGGAGCCGACGCAGGTATTTCTTCGGTGTGGTGGCTGCCCGAAGCTGACGTAGTTCTCTCGCTTGATACATGGGGGGCAGCCAACGGACACCGTGGAGGCTACAAAAAGGATAAGTGTTAGTACGAGTAGGCCAAAGCAAGTATAAGTGAAAAAGAAGGAGAGAATAGAAATTACTGGCGAAGCAGGACGAGGAGGCCGATTAGCTAGTCTTTTGTACTGCGAGAAGAATTTGGTCAAGGTTTGAATGATTTGAAGATCAGGTTTGAAGCGGAGAATGCATACCGATGTTTGAATGATTTGAAGATCAGGTTTGAAGTGGAGAACGCATACCGATCATTTCGGAGGAGAAGGCACTGGTGGAGCTAAATCGTCGGCCGGCGGGCTGGTTGAGTTATGGCTTGAACTACTTGATTCTGTCGCCTCTTTGACAACTTGAGAGATCTCCTCGTCCATTACTTTGTTGTTGAGAGCTTCGGCGATGCTGGGATCAAGGGAAGGCATGATGTCGGCCGATGCAGCCGATTTGGCTTCTTCTGCTTTTTCGCTGATGCAGCCGATGGGCCTGCGGCCGATGGGGCGGCTCTCTTCTTCCTCGTCATGGCTTGACGAGTTTGGCCATGCATCAATGTCTTTAGTTTCGGCGCGTCCCAGCCGATGGCCGATGGAGCATATCCGCATCCGTTCGGAAGAACGCCCAAGTGGTACTCAATGGCAATGGCAGAGTTACTCACTGTGGGGGGATCTGATTCTGTTATCTGCAGAGGAAAAATGTTTAAAGTGTTAGAAAGAGACGATGGCCGATTGATCAGAGGGAAAGATGCTTAAGGACGAAAATACTTACAGAGGGGATTTCATCTGGTAGTAGGATGGTGAGGTACATGGAGGCGTGTTGATGGAATATGTGTTGCTTGATCTCCACCCACCACTTGTCATAGGCCGCACTCCTTTTGTGGGCCAACTCCAGGATCCCGACGCTGCCGAGGGGTGGGCTCTCTATTTCCATTAGTTTGTTCATCATCAGCCTTGAGTCAATCACCCCTCGGGTCTCAATCTTGTCGGCGTAATAGCAACCGATCGGCAGCTGCCCAAGTCCGAATTTTCTTCCAGCCGATGCGGGGTAGTAAAATTCATAAGTTTTTACCACGTTGCGGCCTTGGTGTACCCCAGTCGGCAAGATGCATGGAGTGAGCGCTGTAGTGAAGATCTCTCTGCACTTGGGGTACTTGTTGATGAGAGATTCGATTCCCATGCACTGGCTTGGGAGGTTTGCTTTACTCTAGTGCAGGTCCACGTTGGTCGCCTTTGGTGAAATTTAGGCGTGCCAATTGGTTTGATCCTGTAACCAACAAGAAAACATAGAATAGGCGTTAAGTTAATATTAGATCCTATTGGATCGGCTAAGGGAATCAATAAACATACAATTGATATCCCAAAATACTTTTAGACTAAGTGATTGGGATAGACCGGTAGTATACCGAGACAGTATGGATCACTTAAGCCTAAAAGCATATTAAGATAATAATTATATGCATTTATAACCTAGCCGATACCGTAGGTCTAATATACATCGGCTAGTACTCTGATATATTTTATAAAAAGATATCAATCTGAGTTGAATGCGGTAACCCTAGATCAATCGGCTGTTGATGTGACTCAACAGGTTGATACCGGTTTAAGGCATTTAAATAGAGTGAGATCTTAATATAAAAGACAGTTTTAATACATCTAATAGTAATTAATACTAAAATACAATTAAAACAGGTAAGGTCGGCTGAAACCCCGGCACTGTCCTTAATGATAAACATTAAGGCGAACAGATCTTGATGGTTCTAAGAGCGACTTAATAGGTCGATTTGATGCAGAATTAAGTACAAAAAGAAAACATTAGATCTGTATAGGCTAATGAGAATCCCTCGAGACGGTAAACCCGCCATATTATCTAAACCAACCCCTAGATCTAGCTTTATCAGCTGCTGTCTTCCAAGAGAAATTAGCCGATTGCGAGATAGGTCTAGACATTGTTCTAGATTATATGTCGCGTATGATAAATCAAGCAGCTTATAACATCAAAACTAAAGTATCATGATGATGGAAGCTCTAACTCCGATGATACAAACCACTTGTAACAAGGAATTACCTTGTTCAGAGATCAAGATCGATGCAGCCCGAGCAAAAGCAAGAACTTGTCAAGAAAAGTAAAATAAAAGGTTGGCGATGCGCCGAAGGTGTATTGATTGTGTTGTTTTTACAAGCCCTCGGGTCCTATTTATACCCAGATACACAACGAGTCGTAACGGACACGATCCCTATTACAGATTAGATTACAAAATAAACCGACATTATCACGAAAGGAACTATATAAAATATCCTAACTTAACAGATAAAATTATCGTTGTAGGACCTTATCCATAGATGGCAATATCATTAATACACTTTAGAAACTGAATCTAGTATTTTATCTTCAGGCTTTCCTTTCAGGATTGGCTTAAATTCAATCTTCAATCGGAATTGGCTATCTTAGTCCGATTCAGGCACAACCGACTAAGTCCGTAGCTGATTTGGACTTAGCCGATACAAACTCTGCTTCCACAGATCACGTGTTGTTCCAATTCCGCTTCAATCTCTGCTCCAAACTCAAGGATTTGGTTACCAAATTTGGTCGTTAACACATGCCCCCCAAGTCCGCGATATGATAATGTTGCGGATTTGATGCAATTCCAAACTCAACGCAACCCTAGACGAGTCTACCTTGGCCATCACAAAAAACTCTTTAAATAATACCCGTTTCGCACCGAGCAAATTTACGCTATCACTCTGATGCTAGGGTGTCCCGATCTTTCGGTGAGTTGATGATAACTACGATTTGGAAGAAACGTTGACGATGCGACTACAACCGTACGAGACGTTGTGTTGCGCCTTAGCGATCGATACACCTCTCCATGGGTTGTTGATCTTGCCGGTGCAGATCAACCTTATTTCTACAAGCAAATCGAAGAAACAAGCAAGAACAAAATAAAAACAATCTGAATTGCAAATAGGAATTGAATACAAATGATAAGATGGGGTTCTGAATCAAATAGAACGGATGGTCTAGCCGACACACGCGTCTATCAGGAAGTAGCGCTAGCTAAACTTACATAAACAAAACCCGAGTTGTTCTATGGCGGCAAGGGGAGATATATATAGGTGGGAGGATGACCTCGGGCTGCCTAGAGTCGTGCTCCACCAGGTTCGGGCGCACCCCACTTGGGCCCAACTTGGGCCGGGGTCCCAGATGGAGTTACAAGCCCATAGGCCCATTATAGGTGATGCAACACCTTGTTTCTATGGTTGCGGCTGATAGGGATGGAATTTGGAGATGAGGAAGGATCCGTTGGAAAGAGGACTCCGATAGCTTTCCATCAAGTACTCATGGACCCAAATCGGAGCACGTATGCATATTTGGCGGCCGTTTGAATTCAGCACTGTCTTGCAGTCCGAATTCAGCACCAAAACATGTTGGATTATTAGATCTCTTTCTTTCCTTGGGCCAAAAGTGACGTGGGGAATACTTGGATTTGCCCCCCAATAAATTTTCTTTGTTCTCCATGCCTTCCATGTGTGTTTAACACTCTTTTTAATCCACTTATATATTTCTGAAAATGTAAATGAACACACATCATGGTGCAGCATCACTTCATCAAAAACATCAAATACAATCTGGATAAAGAATTCATTCACCTTTAAATGAAAAGCTTCTAATGTGGTTGTATCCGAGTAGGCGTTGTCCTCATCATTCTCCCCTTCTTGGTTGCAAGTTGTCCCTGACTTGCTCCAATGGCATTCAGAGGTGGTTGATTTGACGTTGCAACACGAAGCGATTGCTATGCTGCACGGCCAAGACCAACAATGCTCCCCTTCTTTGGGCTTACCCTGTTGCATAGGGGAAAAACTAGGAATGTTTTGCATGACATTGTTAGTGTTAGTGTAGCCCCCTATTTGATAATAGTACTGTTGCCCAAAAGAATATTTCAGACTAGAACAAATATAAGCTTTATGCACCAAATATGTTTCTCTATTATTATATTCGTCAAAGATATGAAAAATAACATTAGTTGGACATGGCAAATCAGGCTTAGCAAATAACTTTTCCTTCAAATTATTGAGCTCATAAATATCATCAAACAAAACATAACCCAAAGTATTTAAAGAAAATAGCAATTCACGCTCCTCAACTTCATTACAAACGTGAACAACATGCTTAAAATCAATGTTTAAAGAACTAACACTAAAAATAGCATGTTCATTCAATAGTTGTGGCATTAATATAAGTGAAGCATTATCACACAACTCTTCTTTATCACAAGGAACATCAACTAAATTAACTTGTGACAAAGGAATCTCAGCAGTTGGTTCCATAATGGTTGCTCTAGTATAGCATGTAAAGTGGACATGTATAGCTTAGCTTGAGAATACTCACCTTCATTTACCTCAACACCATTTATTTTACCTTGTAAACTTTCTACAGATAGTTTAGGTGCTTCATGCTTCTCACCTTTCTTCTCAAGAACATTGTCCTCCTCCTCTTGGTGAATATGTTGAACTTCCTGCAAAGCATTAGTAACAGGAGACACAAAAGATTTCTCCTTCCAAGTTTGTATATCATCATTACATGGAAAAATAGGAGGCACAAGCACAACTTGTTGCTTCTTCATGTCCTCTATTTTACATTCAACATTACAAGCAAGTTCTAACAAATGAGAGAGAGATCTATAATTTTGGTAAGCAAGCATATCCTGAATTTCTTTCTTAAGCCCATATAAAAATCTCAACTCTGTAGCTTCTTCGCATTCATCTAAACCATAACGTAATAAACAATCATGCATATCATGATAGTACGAAGTAACTATTCTGGTATCTTATTTTAAACATTGCAGTTTGTTGAATAGAATATCAACATAATACATGGGAACATAAGCATCTCTCAAATATTGTTTTAGGTCTTTCCAGGTATCTTGTTTTAAACATTGCAGTTTGTTGAATATAATATCAACATAATACATGGGAACATAAGCATCTCTCAAATATCGTTTTAGGTCTTTCCAAGATTGAGGCATTTTGTTATGCCTACAAGATGTTTCCATTCAGCAGAAGCATATTTAATTAATACATTAGAGGCACACATAACCTTTTGTTTTTCAGACAAATCATGCTTTTTGAATTCTTTATCAACCGCGAGCTCCCACTTAATATAAGCATGAGGATCATAATTTCCTTCAAAATAAGGTAGTGCAGATTTGATCTTAGCAATAATAATGTCACTTGCCTCATATGCATCATGTTGATCACTCCTCATGTCTCGACGAAGATGTCCATGTTGAGCATAGTTATTCCCATTTCTTTTGCGTATCCCTATCATTGTTAGTAGAAAACAAGAAACATACACAGAAATATATGTACGCTCCTATCAACTACTAGGTAGTGGAGGCTCAAATATCACACACTCTCAAGCTTTTAGCCAAGCTCTTACAAGTTCTTAGCATAGCAAGCGGAATGGTGACATACACCAACTTAACCAAACACCCCAATGGAGGTTGGATGTATCGATGCCTCGATGAACACCTGCTGTACGGCTGCAATCAAATCGTGGAGCTCAGGCGAGGCTTAAATATGTAGCAAAGGAATACCAAATGCTCAAATCAGAAAATGCAAAGTTGAATAACCGTTCAAAGTCAAGTACCGTCTTGGTCCTAGGACGAACGTACTAGAGACGCGAGCCTAGACACAAAGCGTACCACAAGATAGCACTAGAAACAACTATGCATAGCTTTGCTAAATGAAAGCAACAACTGAATTTTTTTTCTTCTCTTTTCTTTTTTTTCTTTTCGCTTTTTTTCTTCTTTTTTTTGGTGCGGCTTTTCCTCTCTTTTTAAAGCACCTTTCTGCCTTTTTTGATTTTTTTCAGCAAAAACCAACTTATGGACCTCGATGTAAAATTACGGGGACTCGGCGTAAATAAATAATTACAGGGACTCAAATGTAAAAGTCCAAACCTAAAATTAGAACTATATAAAAATGGAATGCTGATGTCATGCCGGTTCCTTTTTCCAAACAGATCTCGAATCCGACATAAAACAAAATTTTACCAAGGTGTTTGACACGACTCAAAACTTAGATGTACGTGATTAGGGGGTAGTGGGAGTCGGACTTGTGGGGAGGTGGATGGCTAGGAGTTCGGTTGGAGCAGGAGATAAAAACAAAATGATTTTTAACCAATTCAATCTACTATTTCTTTGCTAAAATAAAACCAATCTAATCTAATCTAATCTCTAATCTGATATTTCTCACGTGCAACACGATGGTGGCAGCGACAACTGTGGTACTAGACGTGACAAGAACTCGAAACTCTAAACGAACTAGACACTAAGACCAGCAACACGACGTGACGATGCAACGTAAAACTCAACAAAGCAAAAACTGAAAAGAACAACGCAATGGCACAAATATGGCTAGGTAATGGATGCAATTTTTTTGGCTTTTCTGGTTATAGGTGGATAAAACTCACCGATCAACTTGGCGCTCTGATACCACCTGATGTGAACTAGGGTGTCCCGATCTTTCGGTGAGTTGATGATAACTACGATTTGGAAGAAACGTTGACGATCCGACTACAACCGTACGAGTCGTTTGTTAGTGATATGCCCTAGAGGCAACATGGAGATGTTGGATATCACGTCAATGTTTATCTATTTATGAATAAAGTGTTATTTAGTTCCATGAAATAGACATCTTGTATTGATCAATAAGTACGTGACTTATTTATGAGACTCGATATGTATGAATCTATTTCTAAATGATCCACGATCATATATCATATTATTGGAACTAATATGATTCTAAGATCGGCATGCCTATTGATTGATGATCATGTCTCATAGATCATGGGTATGGAGATACCAAATCGATAAACATGGACACAAGTGTTAGAGAACACATTGTTGGATAGACCCACCGTGAGACACTACGGGAATTAATGTGCCATTAGTTGGTCTCGGGTAGTGTTGGTACAAAGTCCTTAGACCTGAGATCACTATGGATTCCAACATGTGTAGTAGCCTACTTTGGGACTACCAAACGCTATTCCGTAATGCTGGGTAGTTATAAAGGTAGTTTTCGGGTTTGCTACGAAACATGGAGTGAGATGTGAGTGATCAAGATGGAATTTGCCCCTCCTTTGGAGAGATATCTCGGCCCCTCGAGGTAATGGATTATGGAAATGCATGGCCATGCTAAGTTGATTGAGGAGTCACAGATAATCCAATACGCTTCGAGTGAATGGTTAAGCTATTGAAGGGATGGCACACATCTTGCGTATAGCTTAAGCGATATCGTGTGGCAAAGGGATTTGTGTACACATTACGGGTTCGAGCCGATATTATATTCTTGTATGCTATGGTGTCAATATGTGTGGCTAGGCGCGCTGTTGATAGGTCGGCTGAGTTGGACTCGAGCCGACGATCGGCTAAGTTAGACTATAGCCGAAACCAGTATACCTGAACCTACGGGTCGCATGCTTAAGGGGATAAGAACGGGCATTCGAGTTGGACTCGGATACGGCTTGATCGGATAGGGATCCGATCGGATAGAGTCCTATGGTCTTACGATGTATGGGCGGCCGACTCTATGAGATTCGGATAGGATCCGATTTGAAATAGAGTCCTGATCGGCCACTAGTCCCGTCGGCCAACTCTATATAAAGGGGCGAGGGTAGAGAGTTGTTGTATCATTTTGAACCGAATCCGCAACAAAAGTCGCCGAGATCAATCTCCACGGAAACCCTCCCCACTTTCGAGCCAAACCCTAGCCTTGCATCGCGTGCTAGCGCACGGGTGTTCGGCGTTACTGTTCCCGGACGTGTGGATACCGGTAGAGCACTTGCTACGTTGCGCGCTGTTGATCGGCTATGGATGGGCTGTGGTGGAATCGGCTGCGATCGAGCGCATCGGAGCGAGGCGCGAGAACGCGGTCGGACGACTCGGCGAATCGGCTACATCGGCGAACAAGCTGATTGGTGAATCGGCTGTACTGCAGGAATCGGTGTCGGCTTGCGGGAATTGGCTGCTTGTTCGGATCGGATAGCCACGATTAGGTTGTTTCGCTGCATACTCAATCGGTAACGATCTATCGGTCCTTACTTGCAACTGTTCCTGGTTTGCGTGGTAAAAGTTTTTGTTTTCGGCTAGCGTAGCCTTCACGTAACCCTTCAGTGGTATCAGAGCTAATCTTGCTTAGTTCAGGTTTTAGATTGGATCTGGAACAAGTTTTGCGCACGGGTTGATTTGATCAATCGGTTTTACGGGATCTGTTGAGGAGAGGAGATGGTAATTGCGTTCCTTGATAGTGTATCAGAACGGCGTAATGTGATTACGTCGAAGCAATATCCATAGAACTCAGTTTAAGTCGGCTTCGAGATAGCGTTCCTTGATTGTGTATCGGAACTGCCGTGTGCGTACCCCCTATAGGTCGTCTCGATGCCGTTTCTCTGCGATAGGTAGAAACGTTTCTACGCCTAACTTGTTTTTCCAGAGAATGCTTTGAGATGGTATGGCCCTATTGTATGTATGAGATGCATGTGATGCATGTAATATTCTTTCATATGTGCAATCCCTGTAATATTCTTTTACGTGCAATGCTTGTAATATTCTTTCACGACCTACGAGTCAATGTAATCATCAATTAGAGCTTCTATAGTAGTAGCTTAGTTTGAAGAAATCAAGCATCATGCACATTGGAAGATGGTGCCGAAGATGGAGATCCTCAGCGCCGACATGGAGATGGAGATCACCATGAGAAGGGGGCCATACTATTTCATTATATGCTATTCTACCGCTTTCATATATGTGATATGTTTGTTTGATAGGATAGCATCCCTCACAAAATTAAGTGGTAATGATGCCCTTCCAAATGTTGCACCCGTCACCGTTATGCTTGTCAATGGTGGGTGCGCCAAGCGAGTGTCATTCTCTATCATAACACAAGGGGGTATATGTCAGTCATATACATGCATGAGCATTTGGTTTACTTAACAAGGCTATCAAAACAGTTTTGGGCCTTGGGGCATAGGTTGGCGTCGAGGCATGGAGATGCCACACCAACAACAAGAGTCACATAGAGATGTGATTAGCAAGGAGTTGCTTACCGATGTTATTAATTTTCTAGCAATGATGCCAAAGCTCACTAGAAAATTAATTAACATGTAGATCTTGACCCAATACGTAACCTAGAGGGAAGGTGTAAAATACGTAATGGGAGTCTAATGTTAAATTGTTTAACAATAGACATAGCATAAACATTGTGCTAAACTTTGCTTTTTCTCTTGTAGAATAAATGGCAGCTAATACTACACCCAGTACTTTCAATTTTGCGATCTATTCTCGAAAAGGAAAAATTAAACGGAACAAACTTTATGGATTGGTATCACAACTTGAGAATTGTTCTCAAGCAAGAGCGTAAGGAGTACGTTCCTGAAGTACCCTATCCTGAGGATTTGCCTAATAATGCCACTACAACTGCACGAAGAGCTTACGAGAAGCACACTAATGATGCCCTAGATATAAGCTGTCTCATGCTTGCTACAATGTCCCCGAGCTTGAAGCAATATGAGAGCAGCGATGCTCACACTATTATTCGGGGACTGCGTGGTATGTTTGAGAACCAAGCAAGGGCCGAGAGGTTTAACACCTCGAAGTCCTTGTTTGCGTGCGAGCTTGTTGAGGGGAATCTGTCGATCCGCATGTGATAAAGATGATTGGCTATATCGAGTGTCTTGAGAAACTAGGTTTCCCTCTTAGCCAAGAGTTGGCTACATATGTGATTCTCGGTCGCTCCCTCCGAGCTTCGAGCCATTCATATTAAATTATCACATGAACAATATGGATAGAACCTTGGCTGAATTGCATGGGATGCTAAAGACAGTGAGGAGAGTATCTAGAAAAACGGTCATCATGTGATGATGATGCGAAGGCTAAGCGCAAACCACTGTCAAGAAACTTTGCACCAAGAGGAAGTTAACTCCCGATGAGATCGCGAGTGCCTCTAATGCAAAGAAGGGCAAGAAGGGGTCGGCGGCATCGGATGTCGTTTGCTTCTATTGCAAGGAGACAGTCCTTTGGAAAAGGCTGCAAGAAGTACATGGAGGATCTCAAAAAGAAGCAAAGTATGACTTACGCTCAGGTATTAATGTTATAGACATTAATCTTGCTACTTCACCTACTGACTCTTGGGTATTTGATACCGGATCGGTAGCTCATATTTGCAAATCGTTGCGGGAAATGAGAAAAAGTAGAAGCTTGAGAAGGGCGAGGTGAACTGCGCGTTGGCAATGGAGCAAGCGTTGCTACGTTCTTTGTCGGCACAATATCACTTCATCTACCTTCAGGATTAGTTTTGGAATTGAATAATTGTTATTGTATTCCAACACTATGTCAAGACGTTATTTCCGCTTCATGTTTGTAAGCGAAGGATATGATTTTAGATCAATGGACAATGGTTGTTCAATATATCTCGGTGATATGTTCTATTTTCATGCTCCATTGGTGAATGGATTATACGTTTTGAATCTTGAAGCGTCTCCCATCTATAACATTAATACGAAAGGCAACTCTCTAATGATACAAACCCCACGTTTATCGGCATTGTCGCTTAGGCCATATAAATAAGAAACACATAGAGAAGCTCCATAAGGATGGATTGCTTCACTCTTTTGATTTTGAATCATTTGAGACATGTGAGTCTTGTTTACTTGGTAAGATGACAAAGGCACCTTTCACGGGACAAAGTGAGAGAGCAAGTGACTTGTTGGCACTCGTACATACTCATGTATGTGGACCAATGAGCTCAACGGCCGAGGTGGCTATCGTACTTCATTACCTTTACCGATGACTTTAGTAGATATGGTTATATCTACTTAATGAGGCATAAGTCCGAATCCTTTGAAAAGTTCAAAGAATTCCAGAATGAAGTAAAGAATCCATTTAGGGAAAACAATCAAGTTTCTACGATCGGATCGTGGAGGGGAATACTTGAGCCAAGAGTTTGGTAATCATCGAAAGATTGTGGAATAGTTCCACAATTGACTCGCCAGAACTCCACAATGGAATGGGGTGTCCGAACGGAGAAATCGTACCTTGTTGGACATGGTGCGGTCGATGATGAGCCAAAGTGATCTTCCGTTATCCTTCTGGGGATATGCTCTTGAAACAGCTGCGCTCACACTAAATAGAGTTCCATCTAAGTCAGTTGAAAAGACACCATATGAGATATGGACAGGGCAACCCCCTAGTTTGTCTTTTCTCAAAATTTGGGGATGCGAAGCTTATGTAAAACGTTTACAGTCTGACAAGCTCACACCCAAATCTGACAAGTGCTTCTTTGTGGGATATCCTAAGGAAACTAAGGGATATTACTTTTATAATCGGGAACAAGGCAAAGTGTTTGTCGCCCGACACGGTGTCTTCTTGGAGAAAGAGTTTCTTTCAAGAAGGTTAGTGGGAGCAGGGTGCATCTTGAAGAAGTTCAAGAAACACCGAGAAAATGTTTCGGCGACCACGAGAACCACAACAGGAGGAGCAAAGTGTTGCGCCACCAGTTGTAGATACACCAGCCCCACGGAGGTCTGAAAGATCACGTCGTGCGCCTGACAGGTACACAGGTGCGAAACAACGTGATATATTGTTGTTGGACAACGATGAGCCTAAGACCTATGAGAAAGCGATGGTGGGACCCGATTCCAACAAGTGGCTTCGAGCCATGAAATCTGAAATAGAATCCATGTACGACAATCAAGTTTGGAACTTGGTTGATCCACCCGATGGTGTCAAAACCATTGAGTGTAAATGGGTTTTTAAGAAAAAGGTCGATATGGATGAAAATGTTCACATCTATAAGGCGCGATTGGTGGCGAAAGGTTTTAAATAGATTCAAGGAGTTGATTATGATGAAACCTTCTCGCCCGCGCAATGCTTAAATCTATTAGGATTATCCTAGCGATTGCTGCATATTTCGATTATGAGATATGGCAGATGGACGTCAAAATGGCTTTCCTAAATGGAAACCTAAGCGAGGGTTTTGTCGATCCATAGTCGCCTGGAAAGATATTTCTAGTCTTATATGTGGATGACATATTGTTGATTGGAAATGATATCCCTATGCTAGAATCCGTCAAGTCTTCATTGAAAAATAGTTTTTCCATGAAAGACTTAGGGGAGGCAGCATACATATTGGCATTCGGATCTATAGAGATAGATCCAAGAGGCTAATTGGATTAAGCCAAAGTACATACATTGACAAGGTGTTGAAAAGGTTCAACATGCATGATTCCAAGAAAGGTTTCTTGCCCATGTCACATGGCATTAATCTTAGCAAGAATCGGTGTCCTCGGACACATGATGAGCGAAATAAAATGGGTATGGTTCCATATGCTTCAGCAATTGGATCCATCATGTGTGCCATGCTTTGTACACGTCCGGATGTCTCGTACGCTTTGAGTGCTATGAGCGAGATACCAGTCGAGATCCAGGTAAAGGTCACTGGATCGCAGTAAAGAATATCCTTAAGTACTTGAGAAGAACTAAGGATATGTTCCTAGTCTATGGAGGTGAAGAAGAGCTCGTTGTAAGTGGTTACACCGATGCTAGCTTCCAAGCAGACAAGGATGATTATAGATCACAATCGGGTTCGTGTTCTGCACGAACGGAGGCGCGATCGGCTGGAAGAGTTCCAAGCGGGATACGTTGCGATTCTACAACGGAGGCCGAGTACATTGCTGCTTCGGAAGCTGCAAAGGAGGATGTTTGGATCAAGAAATTCGTTTCGAGCTTCGTGTGATGACTAGTACGACGGTCCAATGTCTCTCTATTGTGATAATAGTGGAACCATTGCTCAAGCCAAGGAGCCAAGGTCATATCGAAGTCCAAACACATACTTCGACGATATCATCTCATCCGCGAGATAGTGGACAGAGGTGATGTCAAGATATGCAAAGTGCACACGAATCTCAATATAGCCGATCCGTGACAAAACCTCTCCTCACTCGAAGCATGAGGCTCACACAAGAGCAATGGGTATTAGATACTTACATGATTGACTCTAATGCAAGTGGGAGATTGTTAGTGATATGCCCTAGAGGCAACATGGAGATGTTGGATATCACGTCAATGTTCATGTATTTATGAATAAAGTGTTATCCAGTTCCATGAAATAGACATCTTGTATTGATCAATAAGTACGTGACTTATTTATGAGACTCTATATGTATGAATCTATTTGAAATGATCCCGATCATATATGATATTATTGGAACTAATATGATTCTAAGATCGGCATGTTTATTGATTGATGATCATGTCTCATAGATCATGGGTATGAAGATACCAAATCAATAAACATGGACATATGTGTTGGAGAACACATTTTTGGATAGACCCACCATGAGACACTACGGGAATTAATGTGCCATTAGTTGGTCTCGGGTAGTGTTGGTACAAAGTCCTTAGACTGAGATCACCATGGATTCCAACATGTGTAGTAGCCTACTTTGGGACTACCAAACGCTATTCCGTAACTAGGTAGTTATAAAGGTAGTTTTCGGTTTTGCTATGAAACATGAAGTGGGATGTGAGTGATCAAGATGGAATTTGCCCCTCCTTTGGAGAGATATCTCTAGGCCCCTCGAGGTAATGGATTATGGAAATGCATGGCCATGCTAAGTTGATTGAGGAGTCAATCAATAGACAGATAATCCAATACGGTTCGAGTGAATGGTTAAGCTATTGAAGGGATGGCACACATCTTGCCTATAGCTTAAGCGATATCTGTCGCAGAGGGATTTGTGTACACATTAGAGGTTTAGAGCCGATATTATATTCTTGTATGCTATGGTGTCAATATGTGCTGCTAGGCGCGCGTGTTGTCAGGGTGAGTTGGACTCGAGCCGACGATCGTCTAAGTTAGACTATAGCCGAAACCGAGTATACCCGAACCTACGAGGTCACACGCTTAAGGGGATAAGAACAGGCATTCGAGTTGGACTTGGATACGGCTCGATCGGATAGGGATCCGATCGGATAGAGTCCTATGGTCTTACGACCTATGGGCGGCCGACTCTATGAGATTCGGATAGGATCCGATTTGAAATAGAGTCTGATCGGCCTCTAGTCCCGGTCGGCCAACTCTATATAAAGGGGAGAGGGGTGGAGAGTTGCTGTATCATTTTGAACCGAATCCGCAAAGAAGTCGCCGAGATCAATCTCCACGGAAACCCTCCCCACTTTCGAGCCAAACCCTAGCCTTGCATCGCGTGCTAGCACACGGGTGTTCGGCGTTGTTCCCGGACGTGTGGATACCGATAGGCGCTGCTACGTTGCGCGCCGTTGATCGGTTATGGATCGGCGTGGTGGAATCGGCTGCGATCGAGCGCATCCGAGCGAGGCGCGAGAACGCGGTCGACGACTCGGCGAATCGGCTACATCGGCGAACAGGCTGATTGGTGAATCGGCTATCTCCAGGAATCTGCTGTCGGCTTGCGGGAATTGGCTATACTGTTCCGGATCGGATAGCCTTGATTGGCTGTTTCCGCTGCATACTCCAATCGGTAACGATCTATCGGCCCTTACTTGCAAGTGTTCCTGGTTTGCGTGGTAAAAGTTTTTGTTTTCGGCGAGCGTAGCCTCCGCGTAACCCTTCAACGTTGTGTTGCGCCTTAGCGATCGATACACCTCTCCATGGGTTGTTGATCTTGCCGGTGCAGATCAACCTTATTCCTGCAAGCAAATCGAAGAAACAAGCAAGAATAAGATAAAAGCAATCTGAATTGCAAATAGGAATTGAATACAAATGATAAGATGGGGTTCCGAATCAAATAGAACGGATGGTCTAGCCGACACACGCGTCTATCAGGAAGTAGCGATAGCTAAACTTACATAAACAAAACCCGAGTTGTTCTATGGCGGCAAGGGGAGATATATATAGGTGGGAGGACGACCTAGGGCTGCCTAGAGTCGTGCTCCACCAGGTTGGGGCGCACCCCACTTGGGCCCAACTTGGGCCGGTGTCCCAGATGGAATTGCAAGCCCATAGGCCCATTATAGGTGATGCAACACATTGTTTCTGTGATTGCGGCTGATAGGAATAGAATTTGGAGATGAGGAAGGGTCCGTTGGAAAGAGGACTCTGATAGCTTTCCATCAAGTACTCATGGACCCAAATCGGAGCACGTATGCATATTTGGCGGCCGTTTGAATTCAGCGCTGTCTTGCAGTCCGAATTCAGCACCAAAACATGTTGGATTAGATCTCTTTCTTTCCTTGGGCCAAAAATGACATGGGGAATACTTGGATTTGCCCCCCAATCAGTTTCCTTTGTTCTCCATGCCTTCCATGTGTGTTTAACACTCTTTTTATTCCACTTATATATTTCTGAAAATTTAAATGAACACATATCATGGTGCAGCATCACTTCATCAAAAACATCAAATACAATCTAGATAAAGAATTCATTCACCTTTAAATCAAAAGCTTACAATGTGGTTGTATCCGAGTAGGTGTTGTTCTCATCACACTCTGTGTTCCATCCAAACCCTAGCCAAAAACCTCTTTATTTTTCCTTGGCGATTTTCTCGAAGCGAAAAAGGCGCATCCATCGGCGATCCTCTTCACGGTAATGGCATCTTCCAGCACCACCTCCGGCACACCCCCAGCAGAGTACCCCGAGGTAAGTCTCGTCGGCTACAACCCTTTCTCACCGCAACTTAGTCGTTTTCCTATCGTAATTTTTCTCTTCCTTATGTTTTAACTATAGCATCTCTCCCACCAAGTTGCGATCCCAAACCTTCGCACCCCAACCAATTCTGCTAGGGCCAATCGGCAATGGACCCTTCGATTTTATTAATGCCGAAACCAATCGGATCCCCTTCAGATTTTCTAGCCCTAACTTAGCATACTAGTCTGGGACTTTCAAATCGTGGCCTTCAACTGATAAGACATGGCCAGCTTGGTACCTTAGGATGTCGGCTGGGAAACAAGTCCATTGGAACGAACTAGGAATATCATAATGCCTAGCTTTAACCATACCCGATATGCCTAAGGATGAACCCCTCTTGTCAGCTGCTAGTTATTTCTGGTCGAACACCCTCAATGCCTTCCTGTTTAGGCAAGGACCGATGACACCAACACTCTTGGGCGTCGTAATGATCACAAGACTTGACATCACCTCAGCAGTCAATACCCACAGCCTCACCACCAAATGTCACTATTCTTTTAAGACAAAGAGTATTGGAGGCTGGAATGGGTTTATAGCCATGAACATGAAAACTGGCCTGATCATTGACAAAGAGCACACAGCCTTCCTCCTCATGTGGTTGGAAAAGTTTGTCTTCTGTGGGTTGAGCTGTGGTAGAACAAGCAACTAGCAACATGTACCCGAAGTTTTGGTAGGCAAGAAACAGATCCCCCTGGGAAAATATCTCCTTGGATACCTTTACCAAATCTTGAGCGGTGCATCGGCTAGGCTTGCTTCCAGATTGGCATTATCGGAGGTCCACAGGGGCTCTGCAATTATGGCTAAACCTCCACACTTATAAAGCTGCACAAAGGCCAGACCTCTTTGAAGCCTATTTCCGGCTATGACCAAGGGTTGAAGATGATGAAGAAGTTACAACACGCCGATGCTTATCATTTGGAGAACAAGCTTCTTCTTACTCTGGATCTAAGCTTTCAACTGATCATTTCAAGAACTGGTTCAGCAACTTCTATAATGGATTCCCAGCCACTTCAAAAATTTGCTTCGCCTATGAGAATTTTGAACGCTTCGAGCTCCTCGATGACTTCAGGCTGGACGAGATTAACTCTGAAAAGTTTGAGAAATCAAGGGAAATCTTCGTGTTGGCTATATCTCCTTGTATCCTTCCAATCGGCATCCACCAAGGGAGGAATGTATAGAAATCATATGAATTCTACCACCCCACAAGTGCTGCTAGGGAACTGAGCATGGGTCAACTGCCGATCAGTCTGTTCTTCTCAGAGAAAATCCAAACCAGAGGAAAAATCGTCTCAGATCTCATGATGCATCGACTGCTGAACCGACAGCAGTCGCTGCCCCAAGATCAACTCGCTAATATGTTAAATGACAATCGGCAGTTGGAGCCAATTGATCCAGACAGACGGCACAACGCCGGTGGCCGGCAGCTGTTTCCAGGACCACCAACACCACCGGTGCCTTGGCCACCTCTTGCTGATCATCACTACAAGTACCAAGGAGGCCGTCAAGACCATCATTACAGGCCTCAGACACCACCACCGCTGTATCGGCAAGCACCCGCGCCGTATGACCCATACGAGCCAATACAACAAGACAACCGGAGATGGGCCGATCTGATTGTAGATGTCATGCGCGATAAATTCGGCCTCAAACCGAAAGATTCAAGGAACATGTATCGGTTGTTAGTGATATGCCCTAGAGGCAACATGGAGATGTTGGATATCACGTCAATGTTTATGTATAAATGAATAAAGTGTTATTCAGTTCCATGAAATAGACATCTTGTATTGATCAATAAGTACGTGACTTATTTATGAGACTCTATATGTATGAATCTATTTCTAAACGATCCCTGATCATATGTCATATTGTTGGAACAAATATGATTCTAAGATTGGCATGTTTATTGATTGATGATCATGTCTCATAGATCATGGGTATGGAGATACCAAATCAATAAACATGGACACATGTGTTGGAGAACACATTGTTGGATAGACCCACCATGAGACACTACGGGAATTAATGTGCCATTAGTTGGTCTCGGGTAGTGTTGGTACAAAGTCCTTAGACCCGAGATCACCATAGATTCCAACATGTGTAGTAGCCTACTTTGGGACTACCAAACGCTATTCCGTAACGGGTAGTTATAAAGGTAGTTTTCGGGTTTGCTATGAAACATGGAGTGGGATGTGAGTGATCAAGATGGAATTTGCCCCTCCTTTGGAGAGATATCTCTGGGCCCCTCGAGGTAATGGATTATGGAAATGCATGGCCATGCTAAGTTGATTGAGGAGTCAATCAACGGACGGATAATCCAATACGGTTCGAGTGAATGGTTAAGCTATTGAAGGGATGGCACACATCTTGCCTATAGCTTAAGCGGTATCGTGAGGCAAAGGGATTTGTGTACACATTACGGGTTCGAGCCGATATTATATTCTTGTATACTATGGTGTCAATATGTGCTTGCTAGGCGCCGCTGTTGATAGGTCGGCTGAGTTGGACTCGAGCCGACGGTCGGCTAAGTTAGACTATAGCCGAAACCGAGTATACCTGAACCTACTGGGGTCGCACGCTTAAGGGGATAAGAACAGGCATTCGAGTTGGACTCGGATACGGCTCGATCGGATAGGGATCCGATCGGATAGAGTCCTATGGGCTTACGACGTGTGGGCGGCCAACTCTATGAGATACGGATGAGATCCGATTCAAAATAGAGTCCTAATCGGCCACTAGTCCCAGTCGGCCAACTCTATATAAAGGAGGGAGGGGTGGAGAGCTGCGGTATGTCAATTGCATCGCGTGCAACAGAAGTCGTCGAGATCAATCTCCACGAAACCCTCCCCACTTTCGAGCCAAACCCTAGCCTTGCATCGCGTGCTAGCACACGAGTGTTCGGCGTTCTGTCCTCGGACGTGTGGATACCGGTAGGCGGCGCTACGTTGCGCCTTGTTGATCGGCCGGATCGGCTGCAATCGGAGCAATCGGGCGTGGTGGAATCGGCTGCGGTCGGCGGCGTGAGAACACGGCCGGGACGGCTCGGAATTGGGCGATTGGCGAATCATTGTCTCCGGGAATCGGCTACACAGTTCGGTCGAATTGCCACGATTGGCTATTCCGCTGCACTCTACTCCAATCGGTAACGATCTATCGGCCCTTACTTGCAAGTGTTCCTGGTTTGCGCGGTTAAAATTTTTGTTTTCGACTAGCGTAGCCTCCGCGCAACCTTTCGGTGGTATCGAGCTAATCTTGCTTAGTTCGGGTTTTAGATTGGATCTGGAACAAGTTTTGTGCACGGGTTGATTAGATCAATCGGTTTTACGGGATCTGTTGAGGAGAGTTAATGGTAATTGCGTTCCTTGATAGTGTATCGGAACGACGTAATGTGATTACGTCGAAGCAATTTCCATGTAACTCGCTTGAGTTGGAGTTCGAGATAGCGTTCCTTGATAGTGTATCGGAACGGTATAATGTGATTATGCCGAAGCTATCTCGTAGTCCGATCTTGTTAGCTGCCTCGCGCCTATGCAAATCATCTCCCTTGATAGTGTATCGGGACGGCATAATATGATTATGCCGACATGGTTTCCGTAAGCGATTTCATAGATTGGATCTATGAATTTCGTGTGGTGTTCCGGGCGCTGCCCGGAAGACCGCCGTGTGCGTACCCCCTTATAGGTCGTCTCGATGCCGTAGCTCTGCGATAAGTAGAAAACGTTTCTACGCCTAACTTGATGAGGACATCACCGCCACCGATATGTCCACCCCTCCACTTGGTCCCCTTACTCGTGCTCGTGCTCGACAACTTAACCATCAGATAAGCTCCTTCTTAAGCACTTGTCCATCTTGTTTAGACAACGGAGACACTTGCACCTTGTTGTTTTGCTCGGGAATGAAGAACAGGAGCCAAAGGGGAAAGGATTAAAGGGAAAGGATTCACAAGCTCCGAGGTTCGGGCAGCAGAACAACACCAACTTCTGACGGGTGCTGCGACTTCATACGGACTCCGATTGGGGTGATCTTGGACTTCCTGGAAAGCCTATCAAGTCTATTTTCAAATGGATTTGGAATCACCTTCAAATTCGCCCTGAGTCAACGGGAATCGTCAAAATGGTCGTGACTGGTACTGTGTTACCAGAACTTGGGCTGATGGGCCTTGTATCAAGTTGGGCCCATTAGGGGCGCGTCCTAGGGTTTGGGGGAGACATCCTGGTCGTCTCCAACCTCACAAATACCCCAGCAGCCGCCACTCTAGGGTTGGGTTTTGTTGAGTTGCATTCTTAGCCATTGTTGCTAGGCGCTTCTTGGAATAGCGCATCTTGGATAAGCTGCCCTACTTCCTGCCTTCGGAACCCCACATATTGTATCTTGGATTTGAATCCCTCATTCCTATTTGGTAATTTTAATACCTGTTATCTTGTTCTTGCAAGTTTCTTCGATTTGCTTGCAGGATTGAGAGCCCTAGTGGCTGGTGTCGTGCTCCACAAGGTGCGGCATCCTTGGAGGTGGTGTACCGGTTGCTAAGGCGCAGCACTTGAGAGAGCTGTAGTCGGACCGCCAACGTCATCCCCTTCCCCCAAATCGAGTTACCCCTGCCTCTCATCGAAAGATCGGGCACCAACCCTAGCGGGTTCACATCATTTGGTATCGAGCTCAAGGTTTATCGGTGAGAGATTTCGTTTCAGCCCTTTGAGCCTTTGCTAGTACTACTTGGTTAGGGCTTGCTGAGTTTTTGGTTGCTTTGGTTGTGTCAAGTTGCTGGTTCCTTTGGTCTAATCCACTAGAGTTTTGAGTTCTTGTCACCCCTTAGCACCAAGTTACCAATCTGTTGCGTTTAGAACTCAGATCTGAATGTTGAGTTCGAGTTGATTCGGAATCAGATCTGTATCTGGTTTCTTGAGTTACATATCTTCCACATACGAGCTCGGATCTTGGTGTTTAGATACAGGCTGGAAAGGCTACGAGTAGCTTTACAAGATTGCTTTTGGCCACAAGTTCTAATTCGGCCTCATTCCTGCTGTAACTCGCCCGTCAAGTTTAGTGCTGTATTTGTTACTTGTGCTGTCCAACTCTGCACTAGTTGTCTTGTGTGCTTTGAGGACCTCCCTCTGCATATTTGCTAGTCTGAAAGGGGAGAAACAAAGAGGAAAAAGGCAGAAAGGTGCAAAAGAAAGAATGAAAGAAAAGCCGCACCAAAAGAAAAAGAAACCACAACAACATTGAGCTGAATTCAGACCAAGAAAGGTTGTGTTGTTTGCAGCAGTTCAGTGTCATAGGTACTTGATAGCTTGTGTCAATTGGTCATATTAGGTGCTGTCATTTGTGGCTAGGCTCGCGTCTCTAGCTTGGTTTAGCCTAGGACCAGCACTTACCATCATTTGAACAATTATTCAGCTTGCTTGAGACTAATGTGGTGCTAGTATTTTCCTTGTGCAATTTTTCATCCTTCCTACAGCTCCACACACACAACTACAGCTTCTCCAAGTGCTTGTATTGCTGCTGCACCGATACATTGCTTCCTAGGTGCCTCCCTTGCTTGTTGCCTTCACATCCTGATTGGCAAGGTAAGAACTTGTAAGAGCTTGCTTAATAGGTTGAGAGTGAGCGACTCCACTTGAACACAAACCCAATAGGTGTAGGGCCTGTTTTCCTTTCACTTGCTTGTTTGCTCTTGTCTTTCTTACTATGGCGGAACGAGGAAGAAGACGATCGTCGACATTCTCCCCGCACCGGTGCTCTTATTCATGATGTCTTGCGTCGAGTGAGGCTGCACACGAAGGCCTTGATGCAGATTTGCAGACCACAAATGAGAAGCTTGGGCAATTGGAGGATGCACAGATTACTACCAACAATCGGCTTGGTACCTTGGAGGCATCCATTCAACGAGTGGACACCAGCCTTGCTGCTCTCTTGAGGCGATTCGATGACTTTGCGGCTCGAGGCAATCACAACCGTCACCCGGATCACCACCATGATCAGCACCATCTTGAAGATGAAGGGGATGAGAACAACTACCCTGCGACACGAAGATGAAGAAAGACGCCATCGACGCCCGAACAGCACCGTCGTGGTGTGGGCGGAGGACACCGCCGCCGTGAAGTGCACCATAACAACAACAACAACGAAGCTTTCCACAAGATTAAATTCAAGGTACCACCCTTTGATGGCAAATATGACCACGATGCTTACCTTACTTGGGAAATTGCTGTTGATCAAAAATTTACATGTCATGAATTTCTGAAAACACTCGTGTTAGGGCTGCTACTAGTGAATTTACTGATTTTGCTTCTGTTTGGTGGATTGAACATTGCAAGAAAAATCCTGATAACATACCACCTACTTGGGATGCTTTGAAAAGGGTCATGCGGGCTAGATTTGTTCCTTCTTACTATGCCCGAGACATGTTGAATAGGTTGCAGCAATTGAGACAAGGAACTAAAAGTGTAGAAGAGTACTTTCGGGAATTGCAAATGGGCATGCTTTGCGTTGTAATCTAGAGGAGGATGAGGAACTGCTATGGCTAGATTTTTGGGTGGATTAAATAGGGAGATTCAGGACATTCTTGCCTATAAGGATTATAACAATGTCACCCGTTTATTTCACCTTGCTTGCAAAGCTGAAAGAGAAGTGCGGGGACGACGTGCAGTACCAAGACTAACATTTCTGCGGGAAAGACTAGCTCGTGGCAGCCACGCACAACTTCTACTTACGCCACACGTGCTGCTGCACCATCCTCTTCATTGAGTAGGGCAACACCTCCTCCATCCAGTGACAAGTCCCGTCTTGCTCCATCAAATTCAGCAGCAAAGACCGTCCAAAACCCGTAGAGAGCTCTTCATCTGTTGCCTCCACGGGTAGAACAAGAGACATTCGGTGCCACCATTGCAAGGGCTATGGACATATGATGCGTGATTGTCCAAGCAAGCGCGTGATGATTGTTAGAGATGATGGTGAGTACTCCTCTGCTAGTGATTTTGATGAAGATACACTTGCTTTGCTTGCGGTGACCATGTAGGTGAAGAAGAGGAGGAGCACATTGGTGCGGACGATGCAGCACACTATGAGAGCCTTGTTGTGCGCGTGTGCTTAGTGCACAAATGGAACAAGCGGAGCAAAATCAGCGGCACACCTTGTTTCAAACAAAGTGTGTGGTTAAAGAGAGATCTTGCCGCATGATCATTGATGGAGGGAGCTGCAACAACTTAGCTAGCGGCGAGATGGTGGAGAAATTGGCACTCCCTACACAGCCACATCCTCATCCATACTACATTCGGTGGCTCAACAACGAGTGGTAAGGCGAAGGTAACTAAACTTGTGAGAATCAACTTTGCCATTGGATCCTACAAAGATGTTATTGAATGTGATGTTGTGCCTATGCAAGCATGTAGTATCCTGCTAGGTAGACCATGGCAATTTGATAGAGACTCCATGCATCATGGTAGATCAAATCGGTACTCCTTTTCATACCATGAGAAGAAGATTGTGTTACATCCTATGTCCCCTGAAATGATTTTAAAGGATGAACTTGCTAGAGCTAACAAATTGAAAAAATTGGAGCATGCTAAGAGTGAAAATCAGATTGTAGTAAATGATCTTGAGAAGCATAAACACAAGAATAGCAAATCTGCTCATGATAACAAGAAGGAAATTAAGTTAAAGGGAGCTTGCTTGATTGCTACAAAATCTGAAATAAATGAGCTGATTGCTTCTACCTCCCTTGCTTATGCTTTGGTCGTAAAGAAGCATTGATTTCACTCCATGAATTGCAGCCTACTTTGCCTCCCCGCCATTGCTAACCTTTTGCGGAGTATTCGATGTGTTTCCAAGTGAGATTCCACGGACTGCCACCTATTCGAGGATTGAGCATCAAATTGATCTCATTCCTGGAGCTTCATTGCCCAACCGTGCGCCATACGGGACCAATCCGGAGGAGACAAAGGAGATTCAACGCCAAGTGCGGGAGCTACTCGACAAAGGTTATGTGCGTGAGTCTCTTAGTCCTTGTGCTGTTCGGTATTACTTGTGCCAAAGAAAGATGGAACATGGCGCATGTGTGTGGATTGTAGGGCTATCAATAATATCACCATTCGTTACCGTCATCCTATTCCACGCCTAGATGATATGCTTGATGAGTTGAGTGGTGCTGTTGTGTTTTCTAGGGTTGATTTACGTAGTGGGTACCACCCAGATTCGTATGAAATTGGGAGATGAATGGAAAACTGCTTTTAAAACAAAGTTTGGGTTGTATGAGTGGCTGGTCATGCCTTTTGGTCTCACTAATGCACCTAGCACATTCATGAGATTGATGAATGAAGTTTCGCGCTTTTATTGGCAGATTTGTAGTTGTATACTTTGATGACATCCCGATTTATAGCAAATCACATGAGGAACATCTTGAACACTTGCGTGCTGTTTTTGATGCATTGCGTGATGCACGTTTATTTGGTAACCTTGAGAAGTGCACATTTTGCACAGATCGGGTGTCTTTTCTTGGCTATGTTGTGACACCACGGGAATTGAAGTTGATCAATCCAAGGTTGAAGCGATACATAGCTGGCCGGTACTCTAGCTGTTACCCAAGTGCGAAGTTTTAGGACTTGCTGGTTTCTATCGTCGCTTCGTGAAGGACTTTAGCGCCCTTGCTGCCCGCTGCATGAGCTTACCAAGAAGGGAGTGATCTTCAAATGGACGGATGCACATCGGGACGCCTTCGACATGCTTAAAGATAAGTTAACACATGCACCTTTGCTCCAGCTTCACGATTTCAATAAAACCTTTGAGCTTGAATGTGATGCTAGTGGAATTGGTTTGGGAGGTGTCCTTTTACAAGATGGCAAACCTGTAGCATATTTGGTGAGAAATTGAGTGGGCCTAGTTTGAACTATTCTACTTATGACAAGGAATTGTTTGCTTTAGTTCGAACTCTACAAACATGGCAGCATTATTTGTGGCCCAAGGAGTTTGTCATACATTCTGATCATGAATCTTTGAAACACATTCGTAGCCAAGCCAAACTGAATCGTAGACATGCTAAATGGTTTGTACATGCCTCTACCTGTCCCTAGTGTACCTTGGGAGGATATCTCTATGGACTTTGTTTTAGGACTGCCTAGAACCAAGAAGGGGAGGGACAGCGTGTTTGTGGTGGTAGATAGATTTTCTAAAATGGCACATTTCATACCGTGTCACAAAACCGATGACGCTACCAACATTGCTGATTTATTCTTTCGTGAGATTGTTCGTTTGCATGGTGTGCCAAATACAATTGTTTCGATCGTGATGCAAAATTCCTTAGTCATTTTTGGCGAACCTTGTGGGCTAAGTTGGGAACCAAGCTGTTATTCTCCACTACTTGCCACCCTCAAAGCGATGGTCAAACCGAGGTTGTAAATAGAACTTTATCAACCATGCTTAGGGCTGTCCTAAAAAGAACATTAAAATGTGGGAAGAATGTTTGCCTCATATTGAATTTGCGTATAATCGTTCGCTGCATTCTACTACAAAAATGTGTCCTTTTGAGATTGTCTATGGCTTCATACCACGAGCTCCTATTGATTTGATGCCCTTGCCAACTTCTGAAAAACTAAACTTTGATGCTAAGCAACGTGCTGAATTGATGCTTAAGCTGCATGAAACAACTAAAGAGAACATAGAGCGCATGAATGCTAAGTATAAGTATGCTAGTGATAAAGGTAGGAAGCATATGCATTTTGAACCGGGTGATCTGGTTTGGTTACATTTGAGGAAGGAAAGGTTTCCTGAACTGAGAAAATCCAAACTAATGTCTAGAGCTGATGGCCCTTTTAAAGTGCTGCAACGTGTTAATGAAAATGCATATAAGCTTGATCTTCCTGCAGATTTTGGGGTCAACCCCACATTTAACATTGCAGATTTGAAACCATACTTGGGAGAAGAAGATGAGCTTGAGTCGAGGACGACTCAAATGCAAGAAGGGAGGATGATGAGGACATCACCGCCACCGATATGTCCACCCCTCCACTTGGTCCCCTTACTCGTGCTCGTGCTCGACAACTTAACCATCAGATAAGCTCCTTCTTAAGCACTTGTCCATCTTGTTTAGACAACGGAGACACTTGCACTGTTGTTTTGCTCGGGAATGAAGAACAGGAGCCAAAGGGGAAAGGATTAAAGGGAAAGGATTCACAAGCTCCGAGGTTCGGGCAGCAGAACAACACCAACTTCTGACGGGTGCTGCGACTTCATACGGACTCCGATTGGGGTGATCTTGGACTTCCTGGAAAGCCTATCAAGTCTATTTTCAAATGGATTTGGAATCACCTTCAAATTCGCCCTGAGTCAACGGGAATCGTCAAAATGGTCGTGACTGGTACTGTGTTACCAGAACTTGGGCTGATGGGCCTTGTATCAAGTTGGGCCCATTAGGGGCGCGTCCTAGGGTTTGGGGGAGACATCCTGGTCGTCTCCAACCTCACAAATACCCCAGCAGCCGCCACTCTAGGGTTGGGTTTTGTTGAGTTGCATTCTTAGCCATTGTTGCTAGCGCTTCTGGAATAGCGCATGCTTGGATAAGCTGCCCTACTTCCTGCCTTCGGAACCCCACATATTGTATCTTGGATTTGAATCCCTCATTCCTATTTGGTAATTTTAATACCTGTTATCTTGTTCTTGCAAGTTTCTTCGATTTGCTTGCAGGATTGAGAGCCCTAGTGGCTGGTGTCGTGCTCCACAAGGTGCGGCATCCTTGGAGGTGGTGTACCGGTTGCTAAGGCGCAGCACTTGAGAGAGCTGTAGTCGGACCGCCAACGTCATCCCCTTCCCCCAAATCGAGTTACCCCTGCCTCTCATCGAAAGATCGGGCACCAACCCTAGCGGGTTCACATCATAACTCGTTTTTGCAGAGAATGCTTTGAGATGGTATGGCCCTATTGTATGTATGAGATGTATGAGATGCATGTAATATTCTTTCATATGTGCAATCCCTGTAATATTCTTTCATACGTGCAATGCTTGTAATATTCTTTCACGACCTGCGAGTCGATGTAATCTTCAATTAGAGCTTCTATAGTAGTAGCTTAGTTTGAAGAAATCAAGCATTCGTCACTCGGAAGAACGGTGATGAAGATGGAGATCCTCTACACCGGCATGGAGATGGAGATCACCATGTGAAGGGGGCCATACTATTTCATGCTATTCTACTTGCTTTCATATACGATATGTCTGTTTGATGGGATAGCATCCCTCGCAAAATTAAGTAGTAATGATGCCCTTCCAAATGTTGCACCCGTCACCGTTATGCTCGTCAATGGTGGGTCACGCCAAAGCGAGTGCCATTCTCTATCATAACACGAGGGGTATATGTCGGACATATACATGCGGGAGCATTTGGTTTACTTAACAAGGCTATCAAAACAGTTTTGGGCCTTGGGGCATAGGTTGGCGCCGGGGCATGGAGATGCCACACCAACAACAAGAGTCACATAGAGATGTGATTAGCAAGGTGTTGCTTACCGATGTAACTAATTTTCTAGCGGTGATGCCAAAGCTCACTAGAAAATTAATTAACATGTGGATCTTGACCCAATACGTAACCTAGAGGAAAGGTGGAAAATACGTAATGGGAGTCTAATGTTAAATTGTTTAACAATAGACATAGCATAAACATTGTGCTAAACTTTGCTTTTTCTATTGTAGAATAAATGGCGGCTAATACTACACCCAGTACCTTTAATTTGCGATCTATTCTCGAAAAGGAAAAATTAAATGGAACAAACTTTATGGATTGGTATCGCAACTTGAGAATTGTTCTCAAGCAAGAGCGTAAGGAGTACGTTCTTGAAGTACCCTATCCTGAGGATTTGCCAAATAATGCCACCGCAAGCGCACGGAGAGCTTACGAGAAGCACATTAATGATGCCCTAGATATAAGCTGTCTCATGCTTGCTACAATGTCCCCGAGCTTGAAGCAATATGAGAGCAGCGATGCTCACACTATTATTCGGGGCTGCGTGGCATGTTTGAGAACCAAGCTCGGGCCGAGAGGTTCAACACCTCAAAGTCCTTGTTTGCGTGCGAGCTTGTTGAGGGAATCCCGTCGGTCCGCATGTGATAAAGATGATTGGCTACATTGAGAGTCCGGAAAAGCGGGTTTTCCCCTTAGTCAAGAGTTGGCTGCGATGTGATTCTCCAATCGCTCCCTCCGAGCTTCGAGCCATTCATATTAAATTATCACATGAACAATATGGATAGGACCTTGGCTGAATTGCATGGGATGCTAAAGACAGTGAGGAGAGTATCCGAAAAATGGTCATCATGTGATGATGATGCGAAGGCTAAGCGCAAACCACTGTCAAGAAGCTTTGCACCAAGAGGAAGTTAACTCCCGATGAGATCGCGAGTGCCTCCAATGCAAAGAAGGGCAAGAAGGGGTCGGCGGCATCGGATGCCGTTTGCTTCTATTTCAAGGAGACGGAGCCCTTTGGAAGAGGAACTGTAAGAAGTACATGGAGGATCTCAAAAGGAAGCAAAGTACGACTTACGCTTTAGGTATTAATGTTATAGACATTAATCTTGCTACTTCACCTACGACTCTTGGGTATTTGATACCGGATCGGTAGCTCATATTTGCAAGTCGTTGCGGGAATGAGAAGAAGTAGAGGATTGAGAAGGGGCGAGGTGAACTGCGCGTCGGCAATGGAGCAAGCGTTGCTACGATTGCTTGTCGGCACGATACCACTTCATCTACCTTCAGGATTAGTTTTGGAATTGAATAATTGTTATTGTGTTCCAACACTATGTCAAAACGTTATTTCCGCTTCATGTTTGCAAGCGGAAGGATATGATTTTAGATCAATGGACAATGGTTGTTCAATATATCTTAGAGATATGTTCTATTTTCATGCTCCATTGGTGAATGGATTATACGTTTTGAATCTTGAAGTGTCTCCCATCTATAACATTAATACGAAAGACAACTCTCTAATGATATAAACCCCACGTTTATCGGCATTGTCGCTTAGGCCATATAAATAAGAAACGCATGGAGAAGCTCCATAAGGATGGATTGCTTCACTCTTTTGATTTTCAATCATTTGAGATATGTGAGTCTTGTTTACTTGGTAGGATGACAAAGGCACCTTTCACGGGACATAGTGAGAGAGCAAGTAACTTATTGGCACTCGTACATGCGATGTATGTGGACCATTGAGCTCAACGGCCGAGGTGGTTATCGGTACTTCATTACCTTTACCGATGACTTTAGTAGATATGGTTATATCTACTTAATGAGGCATAAGTCCGAATCCTTTGAAAAGTTCAAAGAATTCCGAATGAAGTGAGAATCATTTAGGGAAAACAATCTAGTTTCTACGATCGGATCGTGGAGGGGAATACTTGAGCCAAGAGTTTGGTAATCATCGAAAGATTGTGGAATTGTTCCACGGTTGACTCCGTCGGGAACTCCACAATGGAACGGAGTGTCCGAACGGAGAAATAGCACCTTGTTGGACATGGTGCGGTCGATGATGAGCCAAAGTGATCTTCCGTTATCCTTCGGGGATATGCTCTTGAAAAGCATTGCGCTCACACTAAATAGAGTTCCATCTAAGTCGGTTGAAAAGACACCATATGAGATATGGACGGGGCAACCCCCTAGTTTGTCTTTTCTCAAAATTTGGGGATGTGAGGCTTATGTAAAACGTTTACGATCGACAAGCTCACACCCAAATCGATAAGTGCTTCTTTGTGGGATATCCTAAGGAAACTAAGGGATATTACTTTTATAATCGGGAACAAGGCAAAGTATTTGTCGCCCGACATGGTGTCTTCTTGGAGAAAGAGTTTCTTTCAAGAAGGGTTAATGGGAGCGGGTGCATCTTGAAGAAGTTCAAGAAACACCGAAAACGTTTCGCGACCACGGAACCACAACGGGAGGAACAAAGTGTTGCGCCACCGGTTGTAGATACACCGCCCACGGAGGTCGAAAGATCACGTCGTGCGCCGAGTACACGGCGCGGAACAACGTGATATATTGTTGTTGGACAACGATGAACCTAAGACCTATGAGGAAGCGATGGTGGGACCCGATTCCAACAAGTGGCTTGGAGCCATGAAATCCGAAATAGAATCCATGTACGACAATCAAGTTTGGAACTTGGTTGATCCACTGATGGTGTCAAAACCATTGAGTGTAAATGGGTTTTTAAGAAAAAGGCCGATATGGATGGAAATGTTCACATCTATAAGGCGCGATTGGTGGCGAAAGGTTTTAAACAGATTCAAGGAGTTGATTATGATGAAACCTTCTCGCCCGTCGCAATGCTTAAATCTATTCGGATTATCCTAGCGATTGCTGCATATTTCGATTATGAGATATGGCGAGATGGATGTCAAAACGGCTTTCCTAAATGGAAACCTAAGCGAGGATGTATACATGATACAACCTCGGGGTTTTGTCGATCCGAATCGCCGGAAAGATATGCAAGCTACGAAATCCATTTATGGATTGAAGCAAGCATCTCGGAGTTGGAATATTCATTTTGATGAAGTAATCAAAGGGTTTGGTTTCATCAAAAACGAAGAAGAGGCTGTGTTTACAAAAGGTCAGTGGGAGCGCAATTGTATTTCTAATCTTATATGTGGATGACATATTGCGATTGGAAATGATATCCCTATGCTTGAATCCGTCAAGTCTTCATTGAAAAATAGTTTTTCCATGAAAGACTTAGGGGAGGCAGCATATATATCGAGCATTCGGATCTCTATAGAGATAGATCCAAGAGGCTAATTGGATTAAGCCAAAGTACATACATTGACAAGGTTCAACATGCATGATTCCAAGAAAGGTTTCTTACCCATGTCACATGGCATTAATCTTAGCAAGAATCGGTGTCCTCGAAACATGATGAGTGGAATAAGATGGGTATGGTTCCATATGCTTCGGCAATTGGATCCATCATGTATGCCATGCTTTGTACACGCCCGAGATGTCTCGTACGCTTTGAGTGCTACGAGCGGATACCGATCGAGATCCAGGTGAAGGTCACTGGATGCCGTAAAGAATATCCTTAAGTACTTGAGAAGAACTAAGGATATGTTCCTAGTCTATGGAGGTGAAGAAGAGCTCGTTGTAAGTGGTTACACCGATGCTAGCTTCCAAACGGACAAGGATGATTATAGATCGCAATGCGGGTTCGTGTTTGCCTGAACGGAGGCGATCGTGGAAGAGTTCCAAGCGGGATCTGTTGCTGATTCTACAACGGAGGCCGAGTACATTGCTTTGCGAAGCTGCAAAGGAGGCTGTTTGGATCAAGAAATTCGTTTGTGAGCTTGGTGTGATGACTAGTACGCGGTCCAATGTCTCTCTATTGTGACAATAGTGGAGCCATTGCGCAAGCCAAGGAGCCGAGGTCACATCGAAGTCCAAACACATACTTCGGCGATATCATCTCATCCGCGAGATTGTGGACAGAGGTGATGTCAAGATATGCAAAGTGCACACGGATCTCAACATAGCCGATCCATGACAAAACCTCTCCCTCGGCCGAAGCATGAGGCGCACACAAGAGCAATGGGTATTAGATACTTACATGATTGACTCTAGTGCAAGTGGGAGATTGTTAGTGATATGCCCTAGAGGCAACATGGAGATGTTGGATATCACGTCAATGTTTATGTATAAATGAATAAAGTGTTATTCGGTTCCATGAAATAGACATCTTGTATTGATCAATAAGTACGTGACTTATTTATGAGACTCTATATGTATGAATCTATTTCTAAACGATCCACGATCATATGTCATATTGTTGGAACAAATATGATTCTAAGATCGGCATGTTTTCGATTGATGATCATGTCTCATAGATTATGGGTATGGAGATACCAAATCAATAAACATGGACACATGTGTTGGAGAACACATTGTTGGATAGACCCACCAAGAGACACTACGGGAATTAATGTGCCATTAGTTGGTCTCGGTAGTATTGGTACAAAGTCCTTAGACCGAGATCACCATAGATTCCAACATGTGTAGTAGCCTACTTTGGGACTACCAAACGCTATTCCGTAAAATGGTAGTTATAAAGGTAGTTTTCGGGTTTGCTATGAAACATGGAGTGGGATGTGAGTGATCAAGATGGAATTTGCCCCTCCTTTGGAGAGATATCTCTGGGCCCCTCGAGGTAATGGATTATGGAAATGCATAGCCATGCTAAGTTGATTGAGGAGTCAATCAACGACGGATAATCCAATACGGTTCGAGTGAATGGTTAAGCTATTGAAGGGATGGCACACATCTTGCCTATAGCTTAAGCGGTATCGTGAGGCAAAGGGATTTGTGTACACATTACGGGTTCGGAGCCGATATTATATTCTTGTATACTATGGTGTCAATATGTCTTGCTAGGCGCCGTTGTGCAGTCGGCTGAGTTGGACTCGAGCCGACGGTCGGCTAAGTTAGACTATAGCCGAAACCGAGTATACCGAACCTACGGGGTCGCACGCTTAAGGGGATAAGAACAGGCATTCGAGTTGGACTCGGATACGGCTCGATCGGATAGGGATCCGATCGGATAGAGTCCTATGGGCTTACGACGTGTGGGCGGCCAACTCTATGAGATACGGATGAGATCCGATTCAAAATAGAGTCCTAATCGGCCACTAGTCCCAGTCGGCCAACTCTATATAAAGGAGGGAGGGTGGAGAGCTGCGGTATGTCAATTGCATCGCGTGCAACAGAAGTCGTCGAGATCAATCTCCACGGAAACCCTCCCCACTTTCGAGCCAAACCCTAGCCTTGCATCGCGTGCTAGCACACGAGTGTTCGGCGTTCGTCCTCGGACGTGTGGATACCGGTAGAGGCGCTGCTACGTTGCGCGCTGTTGATCGGCCGGATCAGGCTGCAATCGGAGCGATCGGCTGTGGTGGAATCGGCTGCGGTCGAGCGAGGCGTGAGAGCGCGGCGGACGACTCGAATCGGCTGATTGGCGAATCGGCTGTCTCCGGGAATCGGCTACACAGTTCCAGATCGAATTGCCCTGATTGGCTATTCCGCTGCACTCTACTCCAATCGGTAACGATCTATCGGCCCTTACTTGCAAGTGTTCCTGGTTTGCGCGGTTAAAATTTTTGTTTTCGGCTAGCGTAGCCTCCGCGCAACCTTTCATCGGTATCCCAATCCAGAGCACTTCGAACGGGTCCCGTTGCCCAACCGATACAAGATCCCAGATTTTTCGAAGTTCTCAGGGCAAGACAACGTTTCAACCTACGAGCATGTTAGCCGATTCTTGGCGCAATGCGGTGAAGCATCGGCTATGGACCCCTTGAGAGTTCGAAATTTCCCTCTTTCTCTTTCAGGATCGGCCTTTACTTAGTTCTCCTCATTGCCCTACAACTCGATTCAGAGCTGGGCCGATCTTGAAAAACAGTTCCACAGTTACTTCTACTTCGGCAACCACGAGATGAAGTTGTCGGACCTCACCAGCATCAGGCAAAAACACAACGAATCGGTCCAAGACTACATCCAACGCTTTAGGGAGATGAGGAACCGATGTTACAGCCTGGTGCTATCGGACGCCCAGCTGGCCAATCTGACCTTTCACGGCTTAATCGCGCCAATCCGAGAGCGATTCTCTGCGTAGGACTTTGACGGCCTAGCCCACTTGGCACGAAGGTGACGGCCCACGAGCAGCGATTCCAAGACACCGGGAAGGCCGTCAAAGATATAACTCAGTCGTCGTTGAGTCGGACTACGGGTCCGACGACGATGACGCAGAAGTGCGCGAATGGGCTAAGAACGAGAAAGGCCATCGTCGCCAATGGCTGCCGAAGACGGCTAAAGAAGAAAGATATGATTTCGACATCACCAAGGCCGACAAGATCTTTGATCTACTGCTCAAGGAGAAGCAGATTCAGTTGCCTGAAAATCACGTGATCCCGTTGGCCAAAGAGTTGAAGAAAAAGAAATACTGCAAGTGGCACAACTCCACATCCCACGCCATCAATGACTTCAAGGTCTTCGACAAGCAAATCCATCGGCAATCGAGGCCGGGAAGCTGAAGTTCGCCGACTCAAATCGGCCGATGAAGGTAGACGGCAATCCCTTCCTGGTCAACGCTGTCCAAGCCGGCCAGGCAAGCGATCGACGAACGAGAATGGCGCACGGCTTAGTCAACACATCGATCGGGGCCAAGGCGAAGGCGATCAAATTGAATGTCACGTCGCGCCAATTAATATGGTGCGCCTAGTCATCAGATCGGCCGGCCGTCACGCCGCGCCAATTAATATGGTGCGCCTAGTCATCAGATCGACCGACCGACGGCCGATCCATGAACGTAGCCGATACCGCCATCAATACCGGTCTCGGCAGGAAGAAGCTTACAATGAAGCACCTCGTCGGCGCGAGCCGGACACCCAAAGCCGACGATACGAGGTAAACCACGACAATGCCGACCCACATTGGCATTGTGATTTTTTCAGGTACTGCTGGGAATCCGACATGAGACTGCCAACATTGGACGATTGCCCAGCCTGCAACGATCGTCGCAACGACGAGCACAGGAGATCACCGTCTACAAGTCCAACCCGGTTCGTCCCCAGAGCCGTCCAGTTAAACCAAAGGCGGCGGTCTGTCCATGATCGGCTCGGCCCGATCCAGCAGGACTTCTTCGTCGACGAAAACCATGATGGAAACAACCGCGATGATGGAGAGGCCGACGATGAGGAATCGGCCAACCCCCAATGGTGCCCGTCCGATCTCTTCACGAACATGCAGAAAAGAAGGGTTCAACGGCTTAAGCACGAAGGGAGAGAAGACGAAGTGCAGCAAATGATCCACGAACAGCGTCGTCGGCTGGGCAAAATCAAAAGGCGATGAGTACCCAAAAAGAAAGCCGCCATAACCGACGAAGAGCAAGCCGAGGAAAGCCCAGCCGATCAAGCCAGGAGGGCAACCAAAGGGAAATGCAAAATTTCTGCATCGGTTAACATTGTCTTCATGTTGCCAGCCGAGTTCGGCGCTCCCGAAGCCGATGCAGACGCCATTGAAGATGACCTGGCAAAACTAGCGATCTCGCCAGACCAGGCTATGTTCGACAAACCCGAAGGAACCGAAAATCGGCACTTAAAGCCGTTATACGTTAAAGGATTCGTCAACGGCAAGCCGATTTCCAAAATGCTAGTTGATGGGGGAGCTGCAGTCAATCTCATGCCTTACGCAACATTCAGAAAACTAGGCAAGGGGGCCGAAGACCTGATAAAAACCAACATGGTGCTCAAAGACTTCGGCGGCAACCCATCAGAAACCAAGGGCGTTCTCAACGTGGACTGATCGTCGACAACAAGACTGTGCCCACAACATTCTTTGTCATCGACGGGAAGGGGTCTTACAGCCTGCTGCTCGGAAGGGACTGGATACACGCTAACTGCTGCATCCCTTCTACAATGCATTAGAGCCTGATCCAATGGGACGGCGACAAGATCGAGATCGTGCCAGCCGACAGGTCAGTTAGTATCGTCAATGCCGATTTGCCGCTTTGGGAAATCGAAGGCATCGATTGTTTATACGGGAAAATCTAGCAAGTCAATTTTCTGAATGTTTCCAATTCCACAATACAACCCATTGGAAATGACGAGCCGCAACTGCTACTTTGAACAAGACATGGTGGAGGGCTCGAGCGTTCTCGGCGTAGCCACCGCGGACAAAGACGATGGCAAGTTAGGGCAAGGTTTTACGTCGATTGATGAATTAGAGAAAATCGACATCGGCTCTGGTGAAAAGCCGAGGCCGACGTACATTAGCAAAAATCTGTCTCCTCATTGTAGATCCCAGCTTATTGAATTATTAAAAGAATATAAAGATTATTTTGCTTGGGAGTACTTCGAGATGCCCGGTCTCAGTCGATCGATAGTGGTCCACCAGCTGCCGATTAAGGCAGGCTATCGGCCGTTCAAACAGCCTCCCAGGAGGTTTAAGGCCGATATGTACGATGCCATTAAATCCGAAATCACTCGGCTGTACGACGCGGGATTCATTCGGCCTTGCCGATACGCCGAGTGGGTCTCAAACATCATCCCAGTATTAAAGAAAAACGGTAAACTTAGGGTGTGCATCGATTTCGGGGATCTAAACAAGGCAAACCCTAAAGACGAATACCCAATGCTGATAGCCGATCTGCTTGTCGATGCTGCTTTAGGCCACAAAATTATCAGTTTCATTGATGACAATGCAGGGTACAACCAAATATTCATGGCCGACGAAGACATCCACAAGACTGCTTTTCGATGTCCCGACGCAATCGGCCTGTACGAATGGGTAGTAATGACGTTCGGCTTAAAGAATGCTGGGGCAACATATCAACGAGCTATGAATTACATCTTTCACGATATGATCGGCTCGCTAGTAGAGATATACATTGACGACGTGGTTGTCAAGTCAAGGGAGATAGAAGGTCACATAGCCGATCTGAGACAAGTGTTAGAATGTATGAGGAAATACGGTCTAAAGATGTATCGGCTTAAGTGCGCGTTCGGCGTATCGGCCGGGCAATTCTTGGGATTTCTCGTCCATGAAAGAGGGATTGAGGTTACACCAAGGAGCATAAATGCTATCAAGACAATTCAACCTCCGAAAGATAAAAAGCAACTCCAGTCTTTGATCGGCAAGATAAACTTCATCAGACGGTTCATAGCCAACCTCTCAGAAAAGATGGAGCCATTCACACCACTGCTTCGGCTGAAGGCCGATCAGACGTTCACATGGTGGGCAGAGCAGCAAAAGGCGTTAGACAACATAAAAGATTATCTAAGCTCCCCTCCAGTTTTAATGCCTCCACAAAAGGGGATACCGTTCAAGCTGTACTTGTCAGCCGACGACAAATCAATCGGCTCAGTCCTAATCCAAGAGGTCGACGGCAAAGAAAAAGCCATTTTCTATCTCAGTCAACGGTTGCTAGATGCAGAGACAAGGTATTCACCTGTGGAGAAGTTATGCCTATGCCTCTATTTTTCATGTACGAAGTTAAGGCACTATCTGCTTTCCAACGAGTGTACGGTAATTTGCAAGGCCGATGTAGTTAAGTATATGCTATTGGCTCCAGTGCTCAAAGGAAGAATCGGGAAGTGGATCTTCGTACTAACAGAGTTCGACCTGAGGTACCAGGCACCAAGGGCAGTCAAAGGGCAAGCCATAGCCGACTTCATTGTGGAACATAGGAACGACTCAATCGGCTCAGTGGAAATTATGCCTTGGACTCTGACGTTCGATGGCTCGATTTGCACCAACGGCTGTGGCATCGGCTTGGTCATTATTTCGCCCAGGGGGGCAAGCTTCGAGTTTGCTTTTGCCATCAACCCCCACGCTACAAACAACCAAGCCGAATACGAAGCCGTCCTTAAAGGATTACACCTACTCAAGGAAGTTGAAGCCGACGCCATCGAAATAATGGGGGATTCATTATTGGTCATCAGCCAATTATCAGGAGAATATGAATGCAAAAATGACGCGCTGATGGTCTATTATCGACAATGCCAGGAATTAATGGATGGTTTTCGGCTAGTCACTTTGAAGCATATCCCCAGAGAGCAGAACACAGAGGCCAATGACTTGGCTCAAGGGGCATCAGGCTATCGGCCGATGCTGAAAGAAGTAGACATAGACGTGGCCGCCATTACGGCCGATGATTGGAGGTTTGAAGTTTACAACTATCTCAAAAACCCCTCTCAATCGGCCTCAAGGAAACTACGATACAAGGCATTACGATACGTAATGATCGATTAAGACCTGTACTATCGGACGATTGACGGCGTGCTACTCAAGTGTTTGGGAGCCGATCAGGCTACAGTGGCCATCGGGGAAGTACATGAAGGAATCTATGGCACGCATCAATCGACCCATAAAATGAAATGGCTACTTTGCCGAGCAGGGTATTTCTGGCCAATGATGCTGGAGGATTGTTTCAGGTATTACAAGGGGTGCCAAGATTGCCAGAAGTTTGTCGCAATACAACGAGCACTAGCATCGGCTATGAACCCAATCATCAAGCCGTGGCCATTCAGAGGATGGGGCATTGATATGATCGGCGAGATCAATCCACCCTCAAGCAAAGGACATAAGTTTATCCTGGTGGCAACGGATTACTTCACAAAGTGGGTGGAGGCGATTCCCCTCAGAAAAGTGGATTCTAAGGACGCAATTGAGTTTGTCAAAGAACACATCATCTACCGATTTGGCATTCCACAAACAATAACAACAGACCAGGGATCTATCTTTGTATCGGACGAGTTTATTCAGTTTGCCGATGGCATGGGGATCAAGCTACTTAATTCTTCCCCGTACTACGCACAAGCCAACGGGCAAGCCGAGGCCTCAAACAAAAGTTTGATCAAGTTGATTAAAAGAAAGATCTCTGAGCACCCTAAACAATGGCATAGCCGATTAGCCGAATCACTGTGGGCATATCGGATGGCATGCCACGGGTCAATCCAAGTCCCTCCGTACAAGTTGGTCTACGGACATGAGGCAGTACTGCCCTGGGAAAGCGTCGTCGGCTCAAGGCGCATTCAGCTACAGGATCAACTCACAACCGATGATTATTGTCACCTGATGGTGGACGAATTGGAAGATCTAGTTTTATCCAGGATGAGGGCCTTGGAAAAAGTCACAAAAGATAAAGAACGAGTAGCCAGACATTATAATAAGAAGGTGGTGCCTAAATCTTTTGAGGAAGGCGAGCTCGTTTGGAAACTTATACTGCCGATCGGATCTGGAGACAACAAGTTCGGCAAATGGTCACCAAATTGGGAAGGGCCTTTCAAGATCCACAAATGCGTCTCTAAAGGAGCTTACATGCTAAAAGGACTGGATGGAGAAATATTCGGAAGGGCTCTTAATGGAAAATATTTAAAGAAATATTACCCAAGCGTATGGATCAACTCATGATTCGGCTATGGTTACTCCAGCCGATTTACGACAGCCGATGTCTTACATTAACAAGGCATCGCCTTTAGGCATTTTTATGCAACGTTTTTTGCTTCGTTTTCTATGATCAGCTCATGATTGGCCGATAGGAATGGCAAGGATGCGCGAAAGGCTCGAACTCACAGTTTTGTCGACACCGAAGCTATCAACAAAACTTGGGGGCATACACACACACGAGCCGATTACAAAAATCAGGCCAATTGCAAACATCTGAAGAAATATTACCTACCCCAGTATTTGGGTCAATGCTTGAATCGGTGTGACAGTTGCCGATTTTTATTCACAGGAAGCAACAGCCGATTTCGATTACATATATCCTAGATAGTCTCTGATGGCCGCCAGAGCCCGGCTGATGGTCTTTGGAGACTCTATCTCCAAAGCATCCAAGATCAAATACTCTAACCTAGTGACCCTTACATCGGTGGTGGTGATTAACAGTTCATTGGCTAGTCGTGTTTGCCTTGCTACCAGGCTGTCGAGACGCATGAGCGTTGAAGACGCCAAAGGAATAGCGGCCGGAACACTACCGAGGTTGACAGGAGGCCTGACCACCGGATGACGAGCATCTTGTTCCCTGAAGCGCTGCAAGTTGACTCTCACTTGTGGAGCTTGGCTAGCCGTCAGTTTATACGGAGTATCCATGATCGCTAGAATCACCCGTAGGGGATGGAGCGACTACGAGAAGATTAACCCCTGAGTACTTAGAGAAAAGAAATGGTAAGGATGGATGGGTTGGAAAGTCACATGGTTCACCGACGAGCTTGAGGAAGCCATATGAAGCCCTGTCGAAAGCTTAGAAACCTGAAATGTGTACACCTGGAGAGAGGGATTTTCTTCTTCGGCTGTGATGTGCTCGGGAAGGCCTGAAGAAGTGTATTTATAGGAAGAAAAGATGCGGATTCGGATGTGAAGGATCGCTGCCGATATGAGAGTCGAAGGGGTCATCATTAAAGGCATTGGGAATCGTTGAATGGTTGGTGACTACTCAAGACCGGATACCTGTTGTTTAGGACTCACGGGTCTTTGAAATACGTGTTCGGGTCAGTCAGACTGCAAAGCCAAATTGGCGGCGCGTTTGAATATTACCGGCCGATAGCCGATGAGACTATTATGCAGGCGCTGACACCAACTATCGCGGTGCGGTCTCAAAATCGACAACGTAAAGCGATACGGGCGGCTGGAACCGATTTCAACATAAGCAATTCGAGACACTGCGCGCGGTCGAAAGCCGGTCTTATCTGCAAGTACGGCCGATCTTATCTACAAGCACAGTGGCAGAAGATCGATAAATTATGTTACACGATTCGAAGCCAAGTACAAGCACGAGTAAAATGATCGTCCAATCTCATCACAAAAGCATGACAAGTATAATACGAAGCGTTAGCCGATTTCGAAGATCGGAATATTACGATCTCATTTTTTCAAAAAATCGGCTATGACCGACAACGCCTTTCGCCTAATTTGGTCTATTTCTTCAATGGCCCTGACGTCGTCGGCCTCAGACCCCACCACCGGCCGGATGCTCTTCACCAGGTTGCGCAGATGTGCCACGACCGCCTTGATGCCCTAGCATTCAGCTTTGATCTCGGCGGGCAAGCCAGCCATGTACTCCTTGTGGACATCGATCTCATTCGTGACTTGAACGAGATCGGCCACCAGCTTATCTTGACGCTCAAGGAGCTGCTCGAGCTTGGCTGCCGGCTCGGTCTTCAGGCGGTCGAAGGCGGCCTTCCGGCTCTCAATGGCGCCCTTGGTTGACTAGATGGTGGCCGACCGTGCTTGGCTCTCACGGTGATCGATTATCCGGTGACGTGCCTGCTCATACTTGAACTGATGGGCTTCCATGAAGGTCGCCGGCACAATGGCTTCAGCTAGGGCTTCTGGCAGCCGGTCTTGGATATCTCTGAATCGCGCGCGTATCGAGCCGCTATCGACCACCAGCGTGTCTAGCGAGGCTTCCAGCCGATTGCTAATGTCAGTGGCCCTTAGGTCCTCAGCCGGCATCACCAACGCCACCTCGCCGATGTCGCCGGACTCCTCGAACTCCGACAAATCAAAGTTGAGGAGGTTGGCTATGTTCTGCAACAAAGAAGAAGATGATCAAGAAGATATTGAGCTGACAAAACCGATCATCAAATTTAGTTGGCTTACCGTTGGCACCGGGGTCGGAGCAGTTGGCTCGGCTGGATCGTTGCCCGCGGCCGTCGGGGCCTCTTCGTCGGCGTTGTCGCCACCGCCCCCGACAGGCGCAGCATGCTCATTGGACGCCTGGTGGGCAGCCGATGGAGACCGCGGGGGCTGCAAAAGAAAGAGTTAGCGGACAAGTCGATTGACTACTACAAGTCAAGTAGCAGAGGCTGATTACCGATGGCGTGGGGCGTGAGTGCGGCCGGCCAATTTCTTGACCTGAAAAGAACGGTTCGAATCAGATGCAAGGGATTATTACGGAGCCAAATCTGGTGAAGTAAAGGCTTACCGGCCCATGTTTTGCTGGGGGACTCGGAACCAGTGGGACGTCGGCTGGAGCGTTGACCGACTCAGGGCTCGAAACCCCGGGTTCGGTCGCCGCCCCAACAGCCACCGGCACTTCCTCGCTGGCGATGGTGTCGAGGAACTACGCGACGGCCGGATCTAAGGGGGTAGGCTATCGGCTGGCGCCGTCGGTTTCGACTTTTTCAGTCTCTTGGGGGCAGGCGCGGTCGACGGCCGTGGAGGTGGTGCAACCTTTTTCTTTTGTGTGATCGGCTACGCACCTGCCCTCGCAGCAGCGACGCCAGCTTCGGCGCCTCCCAGCCGATGGCCGACGAAGCGAGGCCGCCCCCATCTAGAACACCTAAACGGTATTCGATGGGGGCATCCAAAGTTGCTCACCGTCGGCCGCTCTGTTTCTGTCTCCTGCACATCAAAGGGCAAATGCCAATTAGCTATATCAGCCGATGATAAGAAGGAGGAAATCAGTTGGGACTTAGAGCTTACTGAGGGGATCTCCTCGGGCAGGAGAAGGTCGACATAATGGGACGACCGCTGATGGAAGATGTGGCGCTTGATTTCAGCCCACCAGCGGTCGTAAGCGACGCTTTTCTTCAGCGCCAATGTCATCACGCCGACGTCGCCGAGGGGAGGGCCGGCTATATTCAGCAGCCGATCCATTATCAGATCCTGGCTGACCACTCCCCTTGTTTCGATCTTATCGGCATAGAAGAAGCCGATAGGCAGCTGCCCGGCCGAACTGCCTTGCTGCCGACACCGGGTTAAAACTCGTAACTCTTGGGCACTGATCGGCCCTGATGGACCCCGGTCAGCAAGATGCAGGGGGATAGAGTGGTGATGAACAACTCCCTGCATCTCGGGTTGTTGGCTGAGTTGATGTTTTCCCAATTGAAGTCAGCCGGCAACTCGAACAGCCTCCGGTCCCGGTAAAAATACCAGGCATGGTTTCTGTGAGACAGCCCGTCGTAGAGGGCTATGAACCATTCGACCAGCAGTTCGGCCGATTGCTTTGAGCCTGCGTGGGCGGCTGTTGCTTCTCCTTAGCTCATGCACCTCCTGGTGGTGATCTGGTTGCCGTCGTCATCTTCAATCGGCTCCAGCCTTGGATATTCAGCTTCTGTCAGAGGGAGCCGACCAGCTATCTTTTGGGTCACCAGCGCAAGCCAGATCTGAAGAAACCACCAGGGGCCGCCCATGTTGATTGGAGCATCGGCGGCTATCTTCGCGGGGGCCTGATGCAACATCTGATACAAGTAGCCGAGGAGGTACTTCCCCAGCGCAAGTTTCCTCCCATCGGCCAGAACTTCAGCCACAATTTGCCAGTTGGCGGTCGGCCCGTAGCTCGATCCGCAGAACACAAACTTTTTGAGTCACATCATTAGGAATGTAGCGTGCTCCCTGTGGCCGACTGTTCCATCCCGCATGTTCTGGGCAATGAAGTCGCTCCATCCGCCGATGGCTTTTGTTTTGAACTGATGTTGCCCTTTTCGACTAAAAGTGATGGGGTTGGCCGACGACTCGATGTCCAGTCCGGTTGTCATGTATACGTCGGCCAACGTGATAGTCATCGGCCCTTGGCGGAAGATGAAGGCATTGAAGCTGTCGTTCCAGAAGTAAGGTGCGGCCGATAGAAGCGGTTCATCGTTTTCCATGCCGACAATGGACAGTTCCAGACATTGAGCGATCCCAGTTTCCTCTCACTGAGTGTACTTGCCCGATCGCACCCTCTTATACCACTCGACCCAGGCTGCGCCGGTGGTCGGCCAGGATTTTAATGTTCCATTCCAGTGGGTGAGGGATGGCTTGGCGGTATTAAAAGGAATCTGGTTGGTTTCGACTATAATTATATCGGTTGGATCCATGTTGCCGGTGGGGCCGAGGAAGTACCTTTGCGCTTGTGTCAAGTTGGGGATAAATATTTGGTGTGACAGGTGCTACGGGTAAAAGAGAAGAGAGGCGCTAATCAAGAACGGTTGCATATTACGGTTCGGGAAGGAAAAAGTACTAATTGATAAGAATATGAAGTAAAATGCTACTTGAAAAATGGCCGAACGTAATGTTGATGCAAAATGTTTGAAGAAACAGATTTGAAATTGAAATTATGGATCGGAAGGGAGTAGCTCAGGGAACTATGGATTTGAAATTGAAATTATGGATTTGAAATTGAAATTATGTTTGAAGAAAGAAGGTGTCCCCGTGTGGGATGAGGACAAACAGGAGCAATTTAACCTAGAGCATTGCTATTCGTAACCATCAATGATTAGCTTGCACTTAGCAACGTATCTGAACAGTCTAACAAGGGGTATAATGCTTGCACCCACTGTATGGATGAAACAGAAAGTATGTATCTGAAACATTCCAAGAAGTTTGTGTACATGGGCCATCATCAATTTCTTGTTCCAAGCCACCCTGTCTGAAAGAAAGACAAACATTTCGAAAAGAAGACAAACCACCGTACTAAGCCAAAACATCGTAATGGAAAAGCCGTGTTTGCTATGGTGAAAGATCTAAAAGATGTATTTGGAAAGGGACCTGGCAGCCAACCTATAGCAAGTGAAGATGGTCACGCGGCGATGTGAAAGAAAAAGTCTATTTTTTGGGAGTTACCCTATTGGAAAGTCTTGGACGTCTGCCACGCAATCGACATGATGCACCTCACTAAGAACCTTTGTGTCAACCTGTTCAGCTTCCTTAGTGTATATGGGAAATTACTTCAAGTACGTAATGATCTCAAGCTTATGCAACACCATGAAGGTCTTCACCCGGAACCAAAGGAGAAAGGAAGCCATTACCTGAGTCCAGCCAACTACACTCTAAGCAAGGCTAAGAAGGAAAGCATGTTCGAATGCTTGGAGAGCATCAAGGTACCGTATGGATACTCTTCGAATATAAAGGGAATAATAAGCATGAAGGAGAAGAAGTTCACAAACCTAAAGTCTCATGACTGCCATGTGTTGATGACACAGCTGCTTCCTGTTATAATTCAGGGTATCCTTCCTGATAATGTTCGGGCAACAATAACAAAGCTATGTGCTTTCATGAATGCAATTTCACAGAAGATCATCGATCCAGACATATTAGAAGCCCTTCAAAATGATGTGGTGATATGTCCACCTTCCTTCCTCAATATAATAACACATCTTATATGTCACCTTGTCAAAGAGTTCCGTATTCTCGGTCCATAGGCATTCTGTCACGCCCCGATTTTTGTTCGGGATTAAAAATCATTAAATAATTCATTTTCTAGAAATTAAATAAAATGAAAAGCATATTAATCAAGTTAAAGTATTAAGGAAATAAAAATTTCCTTTAAAAATCATGGCTGGAAATATTTTTCAAATATTCTCCATTCCCTAAATTACTCTCCTAAATTTTTTGTGAAATTTTGGAGCTCCAGAAATAATTTTAATAATACAAAGTTCATTTAAGTAATTATTTAAATAAATAAATTAATCAGTAAATAAGATGGTTGAATTTTTATTAAATACTTTGAGGGTTCACCTAATTTCAGGATTTTTATTGGAATTATTTGAGCATTGGAAGTATAGATAAAAATTCAAGGAAATTTGGAAGGAAAAGTCTGCTTTGCCTCCCTCTGCTACAGTGTCGTCTTCCTCCAAGAGCTGTCTCGTGTACTGTTAATCCGAACAACCATCTCTTTCCTCCCTTCGCAAATCCCGTCGAATCACTTGCTCAAATCCAAAATTAATTGAGGGAAATTAATCCGACCTCTTCCTCTCCACTTCCCCCATAATTCCCCACCCAATCCCGCAATAATTTGTGGTGGATTTTGATTTTGTTCTTCAATGGTTGAGCACCACCATGGCCGGCCAACCTCCTCCTCTCCCGGCCATTGCCCTCCTCGGCGCCCTTCCCTCTCCCTCCCCCCGGCCTATAAAAGGGGCCCCCAGCCCCCTCCTCACTCCCCTCACACCACCTCGAGCTCCCTTGCTCTCCCTCCATCCCTCCGCTCGGCTTCCTCTCTCCTTGGCACCGGCGAACTTCGGCGGCCCTTCCCTGTCATGTCGAGCAGCACAAGACCTTGCCACCACCTCCATCGGCGCCGCGAAACCTCCTCTCCCCTGGCCTCGCCTCCGTTTCGTCCGGAGACCGCCGTGCCGGCTGTCCATCCACCTCACCGACGCAACTCCGGTCGGCCTTTCCTCCTCGCCCGTGCGCCGGTTGGCTGTGCCATCACCACCTACGGCATTGCAGCATCGCCCTCCACCTCGGCCAAGGCCCGTTTTGCCTAGAATACACCGAAACCCCGCTGCCCATGGTGCCTCTCCATCGGCCTCGTCGGCGTCACTCCGGCAGCCCCTGCTGCCTTGCCGGAGTGCTATCCGACGTCATCATATCCTTCCCGGTATCGTGGCGTCGTCTCCTTTGCCGGCCTCCACTTGGTTTGTCGTTTGTCGCCGGCGTCCCATGATCGTCCTCGCCGGTACCATCTTCGGCAAGCTATTCTTCCTTGCGGCACGTCGCCCGTGGCCTCATCGTCTCCGTTAACGGCAAGCGCGGCAGCGTGTTCCACACCGTCCTCACCACCGTGCGGCCGTCGTCGGCTGCCGTCGTCGTCCTCTCACCGTTCCCGGTTGTTTTTGTCCTCGTCCCCCCCGTCGGCACCAGTACGCTGGTTTTTCATCCGCTCACCGTCGTGCGCCCGGTGAGTTCCTTCCTCCTCTCTCCGCTCTCACTCGCTGATGAAAGTCCCTGCCCACTGTCGTCATCCTACTATTTTCCTTCCAAAAATAATTAAAAATTTCCTAATAAATCAATTTAATTTCCAGAATCCATTTAAATGGTCCAAAACTTCTAAAATTCATATCTAGTCCATACAAACTCCAAATTGGGCCATTCAAATTGTAAAATTCATCTAAAATTGAGCTCTACATGTTTGTTTACTTTTCTTGTATTGTTCATTTGGTTTTTATTAGGGTTTTTGCTTGTTTTGCGTGTCAGCGTGTAGACTTCGTCGTTTCGGATGTCGCGCTCGCGAGGAAAAGAGTCCAGAAAATTTGTTCGAAGGAGCAAGGCAAGTCATGTCATTTTGATCATATTGCTATCCGAGTTTACAAAATTATGTTTATTTAAATTATTGCATTTTGCTTTATTAAATTCCCGCCTCTATCACTGTTTTATTTAGCCTTACCGATTCTCCTTGTTATAGCCCTACTACTTATATTATGATCCTTGATAACCCTAGGAAAAATAAAACTAGTCAGCACTTTATGTATGTGGTACTCACTAGCAAACATAGCAATATGCTTAGACATGCTTGAATAGAAACAATTAGATGTTTTCAATAATGAGACTAAGGAATAACTTGTAAATGATGCAAATTTTGGCTATTTAGCCGTGGCAATAAATGTCCCCTTCAAAATTCCCCAAACATGTTTTTGGCTGGGCACGAGGTGCATGGTTTTGTTAGTCGCACCTCGGCCGTCATAAGGACCGGTCTTCGGGCTTCTGTTGCAAAGCATTTCCGTACTACCACCTGTCTAATGGGTAAGGCTTAACACGTCGACTAGTACGGTCAGAAACAAAAAAGACACGGATAGGGATGGATGAAGCCCTAGGAAGGGTTGAAGCCCATGGGCTGACGTCTCTGGCAAGTGAAGGCTCGAACGAGTCGAGATGCACTGGGGCATAGGCTATCCGCTCGACCCGGGGCACTGGCGGGGAAGTCTATGTCGGTCTTCTTTGTTTAGGGCAGTACTAAGCGATGAGTTATGTCATGGCTTCCGTCCGTATGCCATGGTGGCATGTGGCACGTCGCAACACGTGAGGAAGACATGTCTGGTGGGTAAAGATGTACACCTCTGATCAGAGTAAATCTATTCGAATAGCCGCGCCCTCGGTTATGGGCAAGCCGAGCAATGTACCCAAGTTAGAGTTTAATTATGTTTAAAAGCGAAAGATTTGGAGTTAGCACATGTTGGCACAGTGAAGGCAAGATCGCGTTGGTGCGCGACTTGATAATAATTTGACTAGAGATAGGCTCGTGTTTATTAAAATGCCTTAAAATATTTAAATGCATGAAATGCTGGTTTTCTGCAAAATAACCCTATATAAGAATTCTTTGTACCCCCTTGCATTATTTGCATTCTCCCGGCATGGCTTGTTGAGTACGGTGGTTGTACTCAGCCTTGCAATTCCTTCCCCCTTTCAGAAGTGTAGTGCCTCTGAGTCGAAGACGGTGTTAGAGGACTAAGGCTCGGACCCGATTGAGTTTGCTGTGGAGTGGAGTGAAGCCCCGCTAGGATCGTCTTTTTTTGCTGCAGTTTTCTTCGAGTGCGGGGACTAAGTGCCTCTTCGTAAGTATATTTATACGCTTTAATTTACGTTTGGATCTGTGTATTGATTTGTCATTTTGTGTACCCTGGCTGGTCCTGGACAGGGAATTAATACACAAAATAGTCTGGAAATTTGGGATAAATTTCTGGGCGTGACACATTCTATGTTCCCTTTTGAGAGGTACATAGGCATTCTAAAGAAGTATGTTCATAACTGTCCTCATCCGGAGGCATGCGTCGCCAAGGGGTATGGAACAGAGGAGGTCATTGAGTTCTGCGTAGAATTTATTGAAGAACTTCGTCCAATCGGGGTGCCCGAATCAATCCATGAAGGGAGACTACGGAGAAAGGGTACTCTTGGAAGTAAAGCAATAATGACTGTAGACAATGATTTATTCCGTAAAGCATATTTCATGGTTTTGCAACAATCTTCGTTGGTTGCTCCTTACATTGAGGAGCACTTGTCGATTTTTCGCTCCAAAAACATCGGTAAGTCCGATGCCTGGATTATACATCATCATATTGATACTTTCCCAGCTTTAGTTGTGACAACATCTCATGGGTAACGAGACGATTGACCAGCAACTAGCCTTGTTGGCAAGGGGACCATCTTGCTCGATCACGACATTCCAACGATATGAAATCAATGGGTATACATTTTACACAAGATCCCAAGACAGAAAAAACACGAACCAGAATAGTGTTGTTCGTATCGATGACATGAGATACGATGGCACAACAAGCACGTATTACAGTGGCATCGACGATATATAGGAACTTGACTATGGACCTCTGAAGGTCCCTCAGTTTCGGTGCTAATGGGTTAGGCTACCAGGTGGAGGCGTAACGATTGATGACAGAGGGATGACAACAGTTGACCTTAACAGGTTGGATAATCAGACAAACCCTTCGTCCTAACCAATGATGTAACGCAAGTTTTCTACGTGAAGGACAAGTCTAGCAAAGCAAAGAAGGGGAAAGGTGTTAGTGATATGCCCTAGAGGCAACATGGAGATTGGATATCACGTCAATGTTTATGTATTTACGAAGAAAGAGTTATTCAGTTCCATGAAATAGACATCTTGTATTGATCAATAAGTATGTGACTTATTTATGAGACTCTATATGTATGAATCTATTTCTAAATGATCCCTGATCATATATCATATTATTGGAACTAATATGATTCTAAGATCGGCATGTTTATTGATTGATGATCATGTCTCATAGATCATGGGTATGGAGATACCAAGTCAATAAACATGGACATATGTGTTAGAGAACACATTGTTGGGTAGACCCACCATGAGACACTACAGGAATTAATATGTCATTAGTTGGTCTCAGGTAGTATTGGTACAAAGTCCTTAGACCTGAGATCACCATGGATTCCAACATGTGTAGTAGCCTAATTTGGGACTACCAAACGCTATTCCGTAACTCGGTAGTTATAAAGGTAGTTTTCGGGTTTGCTATGAAACATGGAGTGGGATGTGAGTGATCAAGATGGAATTTGCCCCTCCTTTGGAGAGATATTGTTAGTGATATGCCCTAGAGGCAACATGGAGATGTTGGATATCACGTCAATGTTTATGTATTTATGAATAAAGTGTTATTCAGTTCCATGAAATAGACATCTTGTATTGATCAATAAGTACGTGACTTATTTATGAGACTCTTTATGTATGAATCTATTTCTAAACAATCCCGATCATATGTCATATTGTTGGAACAAATATGATTCTAAGATCGGCATGTTTATTGATTGATGATCATGTCTCATAGATCATGGGTATGGAGATACCAAATCAATAAACATGGACATATGTGTTGGAGAACACATTGTTGGATAGACCCACCATGAGACACTACAGGAATTAATGTGTCATTAGTTGGTCTCGGGTAGTGTTGGTACAAAGTCCTTAGACCTGAGATCACCATGGATTCCAACATGTGTAGTAGCCTACTTTGGGACTACCAAACGCTATTCCGTAATGGGTAGTTATAAAGGTAGTTTTTGGGTTTGCTATGAAACATGAAGTGGGATGTGAGTGATCAAGATGGAATTTGCCCCTCCTTTGGAGAGATATCTCTGGGCCCCTCGAGGTAATGGATTATGGAAATGCATGGCCATGCTAAGTTGATTGAGGAGTCAATCAACGGACGGATAATCCAATTCGGTTCGAGTGAATGGTTAAGCTATTGAAGGGATGGCACACATCTTGCCTATAGCTTAATTGGTATCGTGAGGCAAAGGGATTTGTGTACACATTACAGGTTCGAGTCGATATTATATTCTTGTATACTATGGTGTCAATATGTCTTGCTAGGCGCCGCTTGTGGTCGGCTGAGTTGGACTCGAGCCGACGATCGGCTAAGTTGGACTATAGCCGAAACCGAGTATACCTGAACCTACGGGTCGCACGCTTAAGGGGATAAGAAGAGGCATTTGAGTTGGACTCGGATACGGCTCGATCGGATAGGGATCCGATCGGATAGAGTCCTATGGGCTTACGACGTGTGGGCGGCCAACTCTATGAGATACGGATGAGATCCGATTCAAAATAGAGTCCGATCGGCTACTAATCCCGTCGGCCAACTCTATATAAAGGAGGGAGGGGTGGAGAGCTACGGCACGTGAATTGCATCGCGTGCAACGAAGTCGCCGAGATCAATTTCCACGGAAACCCTCCCCATTTTTGAGCCAAACCCTAGCCTTGCATCGCGTGCTAGCACACTGGTGTTCGGCGTTACGTCCCCGGACGTGTGGATACCGGTAGAGGCGCTGCTACGTTGCACGTTGTTCATCGGCTGTGGAGGAATCGGCTGCGGTCGGGCGCATGGGAGCAAGGCGCAAGAACGTGACCGGACGACTCCGGGAATCGGCTGTCGGCTTGCGGGAATCGGCTACACAGTTCCAGATCGGATAGCCCCGATTGGCTATTTCCCATGCATACTCCAATCGGTAACGATCTATCGGCCCTTACTTGCAGTGTTCTGGTTTGCACGGTAGAAAATTTTTGTTTTCGGCTAGCGTAGCTTCCGTGTAACCCTTCGAGATATCTCTGGGCCCTCGAGGTAATGGATTATGGAAATGCATGGCCATGCTAAGTTGATTGAGGAGTCAATCAACAGACAGATATCCAATACGGTTCGAGTGAATGGTTAAGCTATTGAAGGGATCACACACATCTTGCCTATAGCTTAATTGGTATCGTGAGGCAAAGGGATTTGTGTACACATTACAGTTTAGAGCCGATATTATATTCTTGTATACTATGGTGTCAATATGTCTTGCTAGGCGTCATTGTTGATAGGTCGGTGAGTTAGACTCGAGCCGACGGTCGGCTAAGTTAGACTATAGCCGAAACCGAGTATACCTGAACCTACGGTCACACGCTTAAGGGGATGGAATAGATATTCGAGTTGGACTCGGATACGGCTCGATCGGATAGGGATCCGATCGGATAGAGTTCTATGGGCTTACGACGTATGGGCGGACAACTCTGTGAGACGGATAGGATCCGATTTAAAATAGAGTCCTGATCGGCCACTAGTCCCGTCGGCCAACTCTATATAAAGGGGCGAGGGTGGAGAGTTGTGGTATCGCATTGAACCGAATCCGCAATGAAGTCGCCGAGATCAATCTCCACAGTAACCCTCCCCACTTTCGAGCCAAATCCTAGCCTTGCATCGCGTGCTAGCATTGGTGTTCGGCGTTGTTCCGGACGTGTGGATACCGTGAGAGGCGTTACGTTGCGCGCTGTTGATCGGCTACGAATCGGCTGCGTGGTGGAATCGGCTGCGGTCGAGCGCATCGGAGCGAGGCGCGAGAACGCGGTCGACGACTCGGCGAATCGATTGTCATCGGCCAGCACGGTTCCATATCGGATAGCCATGATTGGCTATTTCATTGCATACTCAATCGGTAACGATCTATTGGCTCTTACTTGCAAGTGTTCTGGTTTGCGCGGTAGAAAAATTTTTGTTTTCGGCTAGCGTAGCCCCCGCTAACCCTTACGTGGTATCGAGCTAATCTTGCTTAGTTCGGATTTTAGATTGGATCGGAACAAGTTTTGCACACGGGTTGATTAGATCAATCGGTTTTACGGGATACGTTGAGGAGAGTAGATGGTAATTGCGTTTCTTGATAGTGTATCGAACGGCGTAATGTGATTATGTCGAAGCAATATCCATAGAACTCGGTTTGAGTCAGCTTCGAGATAGCATTCCTTGATAGTGCATCGAAACGGTATAATGTGATTATGCCGAAGCTATCTCGTAGTCCGATCTTGTTTTTGCCTCGCGCCTACGCAAACCATCTCCCTTGATCAAAACAGTTTTGGGCCTTGGGGCATAGGTTGGCGCCGGGGCATGGAGATGCCACACCAACAACAAGAGTCACATAGAGATGTGATTATCAAGGAGTTGCTTACCGATGTTATTAATTTTCTAGCAGTTATGCCAAAGCTCACTAGAAATTAACTAACATGTGGATCTTGACCCAATACGTAACTTAGAGGGAAGATGTAAAATACGTAATGGGAGTCTAATGTTAAATTTTTAACAATAGACATAGCATAAACATTGTGCTAAACTTTGCTTTTTGTTGTAGAATAAATGGCGGCTAATACTACACCGTACCTTTAATTTGCGATCTATTCTCGAAAAGAAAAAATTAAACGGAACAAACTTTATGGATTGGTATGGCAACTTGAGAATTGTACTCAAGCAAGAGCGTAAGGAGTACGTTCTTGAAGTACCCTATCCCGAGGATTTGCCTAATAATGCCACTTTGCAACAGCACGGAGGGCTTATGAGAAGCACACTAATGATGCCCTAGATATAAGCTGTCTCATGCTTGCTACAATGTCCCCCGAGCTTGAAGCAATATGAGAGCAGCGATGCTCACACTATTATTCGGGGACTGCGTGGTATGTTTGAGAACCAAGCTCGGGCCGAGAGGTTCAACACCTCGAAGTCCTTGTTTGTGTGCGAGCTTGTTGAGGGAATCCCGTCGATCCGCATATGATAAAAATGATTGGCTACATTGAGAGTCGGAAAAACTAGGTTTTCCCCTTAGACAAGAGTTGGCTGCGATGTGATTCTCCGTCGCTCCCTCCGAGCTTCGAGCCATTCATATTAAATTATCACATGAACAATATGGATAGAACGTTGGCTGAATTGCATGAGATGCTGAAGATAGGCGAGGAGAGTATCCGAAGAAAACGGTCATCATGTGATGATGATGCGAAGGCTAAGCGCAAACCACTGTCAAGAAACTTTGCACCAAGAGGAAGCTAACTCCCAATGAGATCGCGAGTGCCTCCAATGCAAAGAAGGGCAAGAAGGGGTCGGCGGCATCGGATGCCATTTGCTTCTTGCAAGGAGACATGCCCTTTGGAAAAGGAACTACAAGAAGTACATGGAGGATCTTAAAAAGAAGCAAAATACGACTTCGCTTTAGATATTATTGTTATAGACATTAATCTTGCTACTTCACCTACCGACTTTTGGGTATTTGATACCGGATCGGTAGCTCATATTTGCAAGTCGTTGCGGGAATGAGAAGAAGTAGAGGCTTAAGAAGGGCGAGGTGAACTGCGCGTCGGCAATGGAGCAAGCGTTGCTACATTTCTTGTCGGCACAATACCACTTCATCTACCTTCGGATTAGTTTTGGAATTGAATAATTGTTATTGTATTCCAACACTATGTCAAAACGTTATTTCCGCTTCATGTTTGCAAGCGGAAGGATATGATTTTAGATCAATGGACAATGGTTGTTCAATATATCTTAGAGATATGTTCTATTTTCATGCTCCATTGGTGAATGGATTATACGTTTTGAATCTTGAAGCGTCTCCCATCTATAACATTAATACGAAAGGCACCTCTCTAATGATATAAACCCCACGTTTATCTAGCATTGTCGCTTAGGCCATATAAATAAGAAACGCATGGAGAAGCTCCATAAGGATGGATTGCTTCACTCTTTTGATTTTGAATCATTTGAGACATGTGAGTCTTGTTTACTTGGTAAGATGACAAAGGCACCTTTCACGGGACATAGTGAGAGAGCAAGTGACTTGTTGGCACTCGTACATCGATGTATGTGGACCAATGAGCTCAACGGCCGAGGTGGTTATCGTACTTCATTACCTTTACCGATGACTTTAGTAGATATGGTTATATCTACTTAATGAGGCATAAGTCCGAATCCTTCGAAAAGTTCAAAGAATTCCAGAATGAAGTACAAAATAATTTAGGGAAAACAATCAAGTTTCTACGATCGATCGTGGAGGGGAATACTTGAGCCAAGAGTTTGGTAATCATCGAAAGATTGTGGAATTGTTCCACGGTTGACTCCGCCAGAACTCCACAATGGAATGGAGTGTCCGAACGTAGAAATCGCACCTTGTTGGACATGGTACGGTCGATGATGAGCCAAAGTAATCTTCCGTTATCCTTCTGGGATATGCTCTTGAAACATTGCGCTCACACTAAATAGTTCCATCTAAGTCGGTTGAAAAGACACCATATGAGATATGGACACGGCAACCCCTAGTTTGTCTTTTCTTAAAATTTGGGGATGCGAAGCTTATGTAAAACGTTACGCCGACAAGCTCACACCCAAATCGACAAGTGCTTCTTTGTGGGATATCCTAAGGAAACTAAGGGATATTACTTTTATAATCGGGAACAAGGCAAAGTGTTTGTCGCCCGACATGGTGTTTTCTTGGAGAAAGAGTTTCTTTCAAGAAGGGTTAGTGGGAGCAGGGTGCATCTTGAAGAAGTTCAAGAAACACCGAGAAAATGTTTCAGCGACCACAGAACCACAAGGGAGGAGCAAAGTGTTGCGCCACCGGTTGTAGATACACCGCCCACGGAGTGTCGAAAGATCACGTCGTGCGCCCGACAAGTACACAGTGCGAAACAACGTGATATATTGTTGTTGGACAACGATGAGCCGAGACCTATGAGGAAGCGATGGTGGGACCCGATTCCAACAAGTGGCTTGGAGCCATGAAATCCGAAATAGAATCCATGTACGACAATCAAGTTTGGAACTTGGTTGATCCACTGATGGTGTCAAAACCATTGAGTGTAAATGGGTTTTTAAGAAAAGGCCGATATGGATGTAAATGTTCACATCTATAAGGCGCGATTGGTGGCGAAAGGTTTTAAACGAGTCAAGGAGTTGATTATGATGAAACCTTCTCGCCCGTCGCAATGCTTAAATCTATTCGATTATCCTAGCGATTGCTGCATATTTCGATTATGAGATATGGCGAGATGGATGTCAAAACGGCTTTCCTAAATGGAAACCTAAGAGAGGATGTATACATGATACAACCTCGGGGTATTGTCGATCCACAATCGCTCGGAAAGATATGCAAGCTACGAAATCCATTTATGGATTGAAGCAAGCATCTCGAAGTTGGAATATTCGTTTTGATGAAGTAATCAAAGGGTTTGGTTTCATCAAAAATGAAGAGAAGGCCTGTGTTTACAAAAGGTCAGTGGGAGCGCAATTGTATTTCTAATCTTATATGTGGATGACATATTACTGATTGGAAATGATATCCCTATGCTCGAATCCGTCAAGTCTTCATTGAAAAATAGTTTTTCCATGAAAGACTTAGGGAGGCAGCATACATATTAGCATTCGGATCTATAGAGATAGATCCAAGAGGCTAATTGGATTAAGCCAAAGTACATACATTGACAAGGTCTTGAAAAGGTTCAACATGCATGATTCCAAGAAAGGTTTTTGCCCATGTCACATGGCATTAATCTTAGCAAGAATCGGTGTCCTCGGACACATGATGAGCGGAATAAGATGGGTATGGTTCCATATGCTTCGGCAATTGGATACATCATGTATGCCATGCTTTGTACACGTCGGATGTCTCGTACGCTTTGAGTGCTACAAGCAGATACTAGTCGAGATCCAGTGAAGGTCACTGGATCTGCCGTAAAGAATATCCTTAAGTACTTGAAAAGAACTAAGGATATGTTCCTAGTCTATGGAGGTGAAGAAGAGCTCGTTGTAAGTGGTTACACCGATGCTAGCTTCCAAACAGACAAGGATGATTATAGATCGCAATCTGGGTTCGTGTTCGCCTAAACGGAGCGCGAGTCACTGGAAGAGTTCCAAGCAGGATACCGTTGCCGATTCTACAACGAAGGCTGAGTAGATTCTTGCTTCGGAAGCCGCAAAGGAGGCTGTTTGGATCAAGAAATTCGTTTCGAGCTTGGTGTGATGACTAGTACGACGGTCCAATGTCTCTCTATTGTGATAATAGTGGAGCCTTGCTCAAGCCAAGGAGCCGAGGTCACATCGAAGTCCAAACACATACTTCGGCGATATTATCTCATCCGCGAGATAGTGAACAGAGGTGATGTCAAGATATGCAAAGTGCACACGGATCTCAACATAGCCGATCCGCCGACAAAACCTCTCCTCTCGCCGAAGCATGAGGCGCACACAAGAGCAATCGGTATTAGATACTTACATGATTGACTCTAGTGCAAGTGGGAGATTGTTAGTGATAAGCCCTAGAGGCAACAAGGAGATGTTGGATATCACGTTAATGTTTGTGTATTTATGAATAAAGTGTTATTCGGTTCCATGAAATAGACATCTTGAATTGATCAATAAGTATGTGACTTATCTATGAGACTCTATATGTATGAATCTATTTCTAAATGATCGCTGATCATATATCATATTATTGGAACTAATATGATTCTAAGATCGGCATGTTTATTGATTGATGATCATGTCTCATAGATCATGGGTATGGGATGCCAAGTCAATAAACATGGACATATCGTTAGAGAACACATTGTTGGATAGACCCACCATGAGACGCTACGGGAATTAATGTGTCATTAGTTGGTCTCGAGGTAGTGTTGGTACAAAGTCCTTAGACCGAGATCACCGTGGATTCCAACATGTGTAGTAGCCTACTTTGGGACTACCAAACGCTATTCCGTAATGGGTAGTTATAAAGGTAGTTTTTGGGTTTCCTATGAAACATGGAGTGGGATGTGAGTGATCAAGATGGAATTTGCCCCTCCTTTGGAGAGATATCTCTGGGCCCCTCGAGGTAATGGATTATGGAAATGCATGGCCATGCTAAGTTGATTGAGGAGTCAATCAACAGACAGATATCCAATACGGTTCGAGTGAATGGTTAAGCTATTGAATGGATGGCACACATCTTGCCTATAACTTAATTGGTATCGTGAGGCAAAGGGATTTGTGTACACATTACGGGTTCGAGCCGATATTATATTCTTGTATACTATGGTGTCAATATGTGCTTGCTAGGCGCCCAGTGGTGAAGTCGGTGAGTTGGACTCGAGCCGACGGTCGGCTAAGTTAGACTATAGCCGAAACCGAGTATACTTGAACCTACTGGGTCGCACGCTTAAGGGGATGGAATAGATATTCGAGTTGGACTCGGATACGGCTCGATCGGATAGAGTTCTATGGGCTTACGACGTATGGGCGGCCAACTCTATGAGATTCGGATAGGATCCGATTTAAAATAGAGTCCTAATCGGCCACTAGTCCCAGTCGGCCAACTCTATATAAAGGGGCGAGGGTGGAGAGTTGTGGTATCGCATTGAACCGAATCCGCAAAAGAAGTCACCGAGATCAATCTCCATGGAAACTCTCCCCACTTTCGAGCCAAACCCTAGCCTTGCATCGCGTGCGGCACACGGGTGTTCGGCGTTGTCCCCGGACGTGTGGATACCGGTAGAGGCGTTGTTACGTTGCGCGCTGTTGATCGGCTCACGAATCGGCTGTGGTGGAATCGGCTGCGGTCGAGCGCATCGAAGCGAGGCGCGAGAACACGGTAAGACGACTCGGCGAATCAGCTACATCGGCGAATCGGGTGATTGGTGAATCGGTGTCCCCGGGAATCGGCTGTCGGCTTGTGGGAATGGGTGTCATCGGCCGGCACGGTTCCGGATCGGATAGCCACGATTGGCTATTTCTGCTGCATACTCCAATCGGTAACGATCTATTGGCCCTTACTTGCAAGTGTTCTGGTTTGCACGGTAGAAAAATTTTTGTTTTCGGCTAGCGTAGCCTCCGCGTAACCCTTCAAAAGGGTCTGACGAGCCAAAGCGCCATGTGGTTCTCCCAGGCAAAAGGAAAATCATCGGAGTCGAGGATAAGACCAATGAAGATTACGTTCAGTTCGACGGGCAACCTTCGTTTGCAGTGATGGTTGACCCGAGTATCCTCCTATCAAATGAGGACACCCCCTTACTCACGCAATGATCATAATGAATGAACATTAGTGAGGAGAAAGTACGTGAGGTCAACCATCACACTGTAAATTATGTTAAATGGACGATATAAATTATTTTGAATTAATTGAAGATCCATCAGTGAATTATTTATGATTATGTTACATACTCAAATTCTAGAGTCAAAGAAATTTTGTCCAAACCAAATGGAAGTAAAGTTTTTCCATTTTGTGAACCAAAATTTTTCATTTTCTAACTTAGGTTAAAGAACTTCAACCTATTTGCATGAATTAAATTTTGAGAGCCAAAATTTTTCTTTTCTAATTAGGTGGGGTATTTCAAGCTACCTCATGAAAAACATTTGAGGATAAACTAAAAACTTTTCTTCCTAACCTAGAACATAAAAGCCATCGAACATAAATGCATGCATATGCATAAAACATGTTTTGACAAATGAGTCCTTTTGTTTTGTGCTACTTGATTTTGGTCTTGCTTTTCATAATAGGACTCATAAACATAGCCCTTAGGATTAAAAATCTGCTAAACAAATATATAGCTAATTTGGGTTGTAGCATGTGAACTTAAAAATACAATTCAAAGTTCACGTCCTCAGCCCAAGAGGAAAGTTAATACGAACCCAAAGGATATAATAGTTGCATGCACATAGGATAGACAGCTAAAACCTAGGAAGGCTACCCTAATTTTCTAAATTAAACCATATAAGATAAAATCATGGAAAAATTCATGAAAGTGCCAAATATTATGGTAAACTCAACTATAATTTTTGAACAATTAATGGTTAGATTTGATGCCCAAACAAATTGGACAAGATAGTCGAATACCGGAAAAACTAAAACCCTTTATCGGCGAACATGACATCCTATCTAAAAGTTAAATAAAATGCACATAAATGCATATAGGAAATAATTTATTCAAATACTAGTTTAATTAACATGAATAAATATATTTTTTCTAGAATTTTCCCCTCGTTTAAGCCTCCTAAAAATTTAAACTAGTTTCTAAATACCCTATTTTTGTTTAATTTCTGGAACAAACCACAAATGATTTTTATTGGCAACCAAAGAAATGGAACCTAGGAATGATCATCTACCCCAGTAAAAATTTCACTAATTTACCATGCACACAGATTTATTTATTAAGGCTACAAAGTGAGGGAGAGAAGAAAACCTTGAAAACTCTCCAAAACCATGTGTACTCAAACCAACATCCATACACCTCTCTCTTGCCTAGCCCATCACGAGTTGGACCCACTTGACAGCCACTGAGGCTGATGAGGACCCGCTAGGGTTGGAGCCTGATCTTTCGATGAGAGGCAGGGGGTAACTCGATTTGGGGGATGGGGATGACATTGGCGGTCCGACTATAGCCCTAATGAGCGCTGCGCTTTACCAACCGATACACCACCTCTAAGGATGCCGCACCTTATGGAGCACGACACCGCCACGAGGGCTCTCAATCCCGCAAGCAAATCGAAGAAACTTGCAAGAAGAAGATAACAGTACTTAAAATACCAGATGGGAATGAAGGATTTGAATCCAAGATACAATATAGTGGGGTTCAAGGCGGGAAAAGGGGCGGCGATCCGGCATGCGCTCCTCCGAAAGCAGCTAGCAACAATGGCTAAAATGTGCACTAAAAAAACCCACCTAGAGTGGCGGCTGCTGGAGTATTTGTAAGGCTGGAGACGACCAGGAGGTTTTCCCCAAACCCTAGGACGCGCCCCTAATGGGCCCAACTTGATACAAGGCCTATCGGCCCAAGTTCTGGTAACACAGTACCAATCATGACCATTTTGATGATTCCCGTTGACTCAGAACAAATTTGAAGCTGATTCCAAATGCATTTGAAAGTTGATTCGATAGGCTTTCCAGGAAGTCCAAGATCACCCAAATCGGAGTCCGTATGAGGTCGCAGCGCCTGTCGAAGTTGTCGCTGTTCGCTGCCCGAACCTGGTGCTCGTGATTCCATTCCCCATTTTTCCTGTTCTTCATTCCGAGAAAAACAACAGTGCACACGTCTCCGTTGTCTAAACAAGATGGACAGGTGCTTAAGAAGGAGTTTACTTTAACACGTTGCAACACTTTAAAAGGGCCATCAGCTCGAGGCATCAATTTAGATTTTCTCAATGTCGGAAACCTCTCCTTTCTTAAGTGCAACCAAACCAAATCACCTGGTGCAAAAGGTAAGTGCCTCCTACCCTTATCGCCAACAGATTTATACTTAGCATTCATGCGCTCTATATTTTCTTTAGTTGTTTCATGCATCTTTAGCATCAATTCAGCACGTTGCTTAGCATCAAAGTTCAGTTTTTCGGAAGTCGGCAAGGGCATCAAATCAATAGGAGCACGTGGTATGAAGCCTTAAACAATCTCAAAAGGACACATTTTTGTGGTAGAATGCAGCGAACGATTATATGCAAATTCAATATGAGGTAAACACTCTTCCCACATCTTAATGTTCTTTTTCAAGACAGCCCTAAGTATGGTAGATAAAGTTCTATTCACAACTTCAGTTTGCCCATCGGTTTGAGGGTGGCAAGTAGTGGAGAACAACAGCTTGGTTCCCAACTTAGCCCACAAAGTTCGCGAAAAATGACTAAGGAATTTTGCATCACGATCAGAAACAATTGTATTTGGCACACCATGTAAACGAATAATCTCACAAAAGAATAAATCAGCAATGTGGGTAGCATCATCGGTTTTGTGGCATGGTATGAAATGGGCCATTTTAGAAAATCTATCTACCACAACAAACACACTGTCCCTCCCCTTCTTGGTTCTAGGCAGTCCTAAAACAAAGTCCATAGAGATATCCTCCCAAGGCACACTAGGAACAGGTAGAGGCATGTACAAACCATGAGGGTTAAGGCGTGACTTAGTTTTTTGGCATGTCGTGCAGCGGGCTATGAATCTTTCAACGTCTCTCCTCATCCTAGGCCAAAAGAAATGAGCAGCAAGAATGTCTTCTGTTTTCTTCACACCAAAGTGTCCCATCAGTCCTCCTCCATGTGCTTCCTGCAACAATAACAAACGCACGGAGCTAGCTGGAATGCATAGCTTGTTAGCCCTAAACACAAACCCGTCATCGAGGACGAATTTGTTCCAAGTCCTTCCTTCTTTACAATTCAGCAATACATCTTTGAAATCAGCATCATGTGCATATTGTCCTTCTATTGTTTCCAAGCCAAAGATTTTGAAATCAAGTTGTGACAGCATGGTGTAATGTCTAGACAAAGCATCAGCAATAACATTTTCCTTTCCCTTTTTGTGTTTGATGACATAAGGGAAAGTCTCAATGAATTCTACCCATTTAGCATGTCTATGGTTCAGTTTGGCTTGGTTGCGAATGTGTTTCAAAGATTCATGATCAGAATGTATGACAAACTCTTTGGGCCACAAATAATGCTGCCATGTTTGTAGAGTTCGAACCAAAGCAAGCAATTCCTTATCATAAGTTTCTAGTTCAAACTAGGCCCACTCAACTTCTCGCGGAAATATGCTACAGGTTTGCCATCTTGTAACAGGACACCTCCCAAACCAATTCCACTAGCATCACATTCAAGCTCAAAGGTTTTATTGAAATCGGGAAGCTGAAGCAAAGGTGCATGTGTTAACTTATCTTTCAATGTGTCGAAGGCGTCTTGGTGTGCAGCAGTCCATTTGAAGATCACACCCTTCTTGATAAGCTCATGCAGCGGGGCAACAAGGGTGCTAAAGTCCTTCACAAAGCGACGGTAGAAACCAGCAAGAGAAAACTTCGTACTTGGGTGACAGTTGTGGGTACCTGCCAGCTATGTATGGCTTCAACCTTGGCTTGATCAACTTCAATTCCCTGTTAAGTAACAACATAGCCAAGAAAAGACACTCGATCTGTGCAAATGTGCACTTCTCAATGTTACCAAACAAACGTGCATCACGTAGGGCATCAAAAACAGCACGTAAATGGTCAAGATGTTCTTCCATAGACTTGCTGTAAATTATGTCATCGAAATATACTACAACAAATCTCCCAATGAAAGCACACAGAACTTCATTCATCAATCGCATGAATGTGCTAGGTGCATTAGTTAACCCAAAAGGCATAACTAACCACTCATACAAGCCAAACTTAGTTTTCAAAGTTGTTTTCCACTCATCGCCTATCTTCATATGAATCTGATGATATCCACTACGCAAATCATCCTTGGAAAACACTAAGGCACCACTCAGCTCATCAAGCATACCATCTAGGCGTGGGATGGGATGGCGGTAGCAAATGGTGATGTTATTGATAACCCTGCAATCTACACACATACGCCATGTTCCATCTTTCTTTGCCAGAAGTAGTAACGGCACAACACAAGGACTAAGAGACTCACGCACATAACCTTTGTCGAGTTGCTCCTGCACCTGGCGTTGAATCTCCTTTGTCTCCTCCGGATTGGTCCTTTATGGCGCACGGTTGGGCAATGAAGCTCCAGGGATGAGATCAATTTGATGCTCAATCCCTCGGATAGGTGGCAGCCCCGGTGGAATCTCACTTGGAAACACGTCAGAATACTCCTGCAAAAGGTCAGCAACGGCAGGAGGCAAAGCAGGCTGCAGTTCATGGAGTGAAATCAATGCTTCTTTGCAGACCAAAGCATAAGCAAGGGAGGTCGAAGCAATCAGCTTATTTATTTCAGATTTGGTAGCAATCAAACAAGATCCTTTCAATTTAATCTCATTTTTATTGTTATGAACAGATTTGCTATTTTTCTTTTTCTGCTACTCAAGATCATTTCACCACAATCTGGTTTTCACTCCTAGCATGTTCCAAATTCTTCAATTTGTTAACTTTAGCAAGCTCATCTTTCAAAATCATTTCAGGAGACATAGGATGCAACACAATCTTCTTGTCATGGTATGAAAAAGAGTACTGATTTGTTCTACCATGATGCATAGAGTCTCTATCAAATTGCCAAGGTCTACCTAGCAGGATGCTACATGCTTGCATAGGGACAACATCACATTCAACAACATCTTTGTAAGATCCAATGGCAAAGTTGATTCGCACAAGTTTTGTTACCTTTGCCATACCACTATTGTTCAGCCATTGAATGTAGTATGGATGCGGATGTGGCTGCGTAGTGAGTGCTAATTTCTCCACCATCTCATTGCTAGCTAAGTTGTTGTAGCTCCCTCCATCAATGATCATGCCGCAAGATCTCTCTTTAACCACACACTTTGTTTGAAATAGAGTGTGCCGCTGGTTTTGCTCCGCTTGTTCCATTTGTGCACTAAGCACACGCTGCACGACGAGGCTCTCGTAGTGTGCTGCATCATCGCGCCAATATGTTCCTCCTCTTCTTCACCTACATGGTCAGCCGCAAGCAAAGCAAGTGTATCGTCATCAAATTCACTAGCGAGAGGTATACACACCATCATCTCTAACAATCATCACATGCTTGCTTGGACATCACACATCATATGTCCATAGCCCTTGCAGCGGTGGCTGAATGTCTCTTGTTCTTCCCGTGGAGGCAACAGATGAAGAGCTCTCTACGGGTTTTGGACCGTCTTTGCTGCTGAATTTGATGGGGCAGCACGGGACTTGTCACCGGATGGAGGAGGCTGCCTACTCGATGAGGAGGACGGTGCAGTAGCACGTGTGGCAGAGGTGGAAGTCGTGCGTGGCTGCCACAAGCTAGTCTTTCATGCAGAAATATTAGTCTTGGTAGCACGTCGTCCCTGCATTTCTCTTTCAGCTTTTCAAGCGAGGTGAAATAAACGGGTGACATTGTTATAATCTTTATAAGCAAGAATATCCCGAATCTCCCTATTTAATCCACCCAAAAATCTAGCCATAGCAGGTTCCTCATCCTCCTCTAAATTACAACGCAGCATGCCCATTTGTAATTCCTGAAAGTACTCTTCTACGCTTTTAGTACCTTGTCTCAATTGTTGCAACCTATTCAGCATATCTCGGGCATAGTAAGAAGGAACAAACCTAGCCCGCATGACCCTTTTCAAAGCATCCCAAGTTGGTGGTATGTTTTCGGGATTTTTCTTGCAATGTTCAATCCACCAAATAGAAGCAAAATCTGTAAATTCACTAGTAGCAGCCCTAACACGTGTGTTTTCAGGAAATTCATGACATGTAAATTTCTGGTCAACAGCAATTTCCCAAGTAAGGTAAGCATCAGGATCATATTTGCCATCAAAAGGCGGTACCTTTAATTTAATCTTGTGGAAAGCTTAATTGTGGTTGTTGTTGTTATGCACCTCACGTTGGCGTCGTCCTCCGCCCATACCTCGACGGTCTTGTTCGGGACGTCGGCGGTCCTGAACTTCATGCTCGGTATCACTGAATAATTGCTCTCATCCCCTTCACGTTCATGATGGGGCTGCTGATCATACTTGTCATTGGGGTGATAGTTGTTGTTGCCACGAACCATGAAGTCGTCAAATCGCCTCGGGAGAGCAGCAAGGCTGGTGTCCACTCGCTGAATGGATGTCTCCAATGTACCAAGCCGATTGTTGGTTGCAATCGCGCATCCTCCAACGCCCAAGCTTCTCATTCATGGTCCGCAAATCTGCATCAAGGCCTTCGGTGTGCTGCCTTACTCTACGCGAGACGTCATGTATAACAGCACGGGTGCGGGCGAATGTTGGCGATCCTCATCTTCCTCCGATCCTGCCATAGTAAGAAAGACAAGAGCAAACAAACAAGTGAAAGAAAACATGCCCTACACTATTGGGATGTGTCCAATGTGGCGGCGCTCACTCTCAACCTATTATATGAGCTCTTACTAGCTCTTACGTTGCAAAACAGGATGTGAAGGCAACCAGCAAGGGAGGTACCTTGAAAGCAATGTATTGGTGCAGGAGCAATACAAGCAGTTGGAGAAGCTGTAGTTGTGTATGTGGAGCTATAGGAAGGATGAAACAATGCACAAGGAAATACTAGCACCACATTAGTCACAAGCAAGCTGAATAATCGTTCAACGGTGGTAAGTGCTGGTCCTAGGCTAAACCAAGCTAGAGACGTGAGCCTAGACACAAATGGTAGCACCTAGTATGACCGATTAACACAAACCATCAAGTATCCATGACACAGAATTGTGGCCACAACACAACTTTCTTTGGTCTGAATTCAGCTCTTTGTTGCTGTTCTTCCTTTTTCTTTTGGTGCGGCTTTTTTTCTTTCTTTCTTTTGCACCTTTCTGCCTTTTTTTCTCCTTCTTTCTCCCCTTTAAGGCCAGCAAGTATGCAGAGGGAGTTACTCAAAGCTCACAAGAGAGTTAGTGCAGAATTGGACAGCACAACTGACAAAAACAGCACTGAGCTTGACGGACGAGTTATAGCAGGAATAAGGCCGAATTAGGACTTGTGGCCAAAAGCAATCTTGTAGAACTGCTCGTAACCTTTCCAGGCTGTATCTAAACACCTAAATCCGAGCTCGTATGTGGAAGATATGGAACTCGAGAAACCAGATACAGATCTGATTCCAAACCAGCTCGAACATAACTTTCAGATCTGAGTTCTAAACGCAACAAATTGGTAACTCAAAGGGGTGACAAGAAATAGAAACTCTAGTGGATTAGACCAAAGGAACCAGCAACTTGACAGAACCAATGCAACCAAAACTCAGCAAGCCCTAACCAAGCAGTACTAGCAAAGGCTCAAAGGGCTGAAACGAAATCTCTCACCGATATACCTTGAGCTCTGATACCAAATGATGAGGACCAGCTAGGGTTGGAGCCCAATCTTTCGATGAGAGGCAGGGGGTAACTCGATTTTGGGGATGGGGATGATGTTGGCGGTCTGACTACAGCAATCACGAGCGCTGCGCCTTAGCAACCGATACACCACCTCCAAGGATGCCGAACCTTGTGGAGCACGACACCAGCCGCGAGGGCTCTCAATCCTGCAAGCAAATCGAAGAAACTTGCAAGAACAAGATAACATGTACTCAAAATACCATATGGGAATGAAGGATTCGAATCCAAGATACAATATAGTGGGGTTCCGAAGGCGGGAAAACAGGGCGGCTGATCCAACACGCGCTCCTCCAGCAGGCAGCTAGCAACAATGTCTAAAATGTGCACTCAAAAAGAACCCACCTAGAGTGACGGCTGCTGGAGTATTTGTAAGGTTGGAGACGACCAGGACGTTTCCCCCAAACCCTAGGACGCACCCCTAATGGGCCCAACTTGATACAAGGCCCATCAGCCCAAGTTCGGTAACACAGTACGGTTGTGACCATTTTGATGATTCCCGTTGACTCGAACGAATTTGAAGCTGATTCTAAATGCATTTGAAAGTTGATAGGCTTTCCAGAAGTCCAAGATCACCCCAATCGGAGTCCGTATGAGGTCGCAGCGGTTGTCGAAGTTGTCGCTGTTCCGTTGCCCGAACTCGGTGCTCGTGATTCCATTCCCCATTTGTTCCTGTTCTTCATTCCCGAGCAAAACGACAGTGCACGCGTCTCTGTTGTCTAAACAAGATGGATAAGAGCTTAAGAAGGAGCTTACTTGACGGTTAAGTTGTCGAGCACGAGCACGTGTAAGGGGACCAAGTGGAGGGGTCGACGTATCGATGGCTATGATGTCCTCATCAGAGGATTGCTCCACTCGTCTGTGAGTTGCTCCATTAGCCACACACAAGTGTCGGCACAACCATTAGCCACCTCGCCAAGCACTGCTAGCTTAACTCTCATCATTTGAAAAACCATCTCGCCACCGTTCTCCACATCACTCCCTTATTGCGTTCCACGAAGAAATCGAGAGAGTTTCACCACCTAACCTCTAGAACATGATCCTCTCCCCATGCCTAATTCATCCGTGCATTTTGTTTCCTATGTTGCGATGTGCGAGATCACCGAAGCGTGACCATCATTGTCCAGAGCGTCGCCGCTCGGGTTCAACGGGGTCAAGATACGGCGAAGACTCACCGTCACCATCTCCGCCTCGACTCCCTCATTATTTCCCCTTAAGAACCCCGAAGGATAGCGCACTGGAGAGCGAGATCGAGTGATTCTTCCTCGGCTCCGACCAAACCACCGCCGTCGGTGGATTGCTCTCCACGGTGAGTCTCCGGCTGATTCCTTGCGCAAGTGGCATACTTAAGGCACCACTGAGCCAACCCACACTTTCTCATGGCAGGCCGAGGACCCAAGTAAGCTACCGCCGTCGACCCATCAAATTTTGCGCCGCCGAAGCATTCTTCACCTCGTCGGCATTGCCCAATAGAAACCAGCCCGTGCACGAGCTCGGGTAAGCACCCAATACCCTTGTAGACCCTCATACACATTTTGGTTTGCACTAATCCAAGCCGCAATCTCCCACTTGCACTAGAGTCAATCATGTAAGTATCTAATACCCATTGCTCTGTGTGCCTCATGTTTCGGTGAGGGAGAGGTTTTGTCAACGGATCGGCAATGTTGAGATCCGTGTGCACTTCGATATCTTGACATCACCTCTGTCCACTATCTCGTGGATGAGATGATATTGAATGGTTAAGCTATTGAAGGGATGGCACACATCTTGCATATAGCTTAATTGGTATCGTGAGGCAAAGGGATTTGTGTACACATTACAGGTTCAGAGCCGATATTATATTCTTGTATACTATGGTGTCAATATGTGCTGCTAGGCGCCACCGTTGATAGGTCGGCTGAGTTGGACTCGAGTCGACTGCGGCTAAGTTAGACTATAACCGAAACCGAGTATACCCGAACCTGTGGTCACACACTTAGGGGATAAGAACAGGCATTCGAGTTGGACTCGAATACGGCTTGATCGGACAAGGATCCGATCACGTATGGGCGGCCAACTCTATGAGATTCGGATGAGTTTCGACTCAAAATAGAGTCCTGATCGGCCACTAGTCCCAGTCGGCCAACTCTATATAAAGGGGCGAGGGTGGAGAGTTGCTGTATCACATTGAACCGAATCCGCAATGCAAGTCGCCGAGATCAATCTCCATGGAAACCCTCCCCACCTTCAAGCCAAACCCAAGCCTTGCATCGCGTGCTAGCACACGGGTGTTCGGCGTTCGTCCCCGGGACGTGTCGATACCGGTAGAGGCGTTGTTACGTTGCGCGCGTTGATCGGCTACGGATCAGCCGTGGTGGAATCGGCGCGGTCGAGCGCATCGGAGCGAGGCGCGAGAACGCGGTCGACGACTCGGCGAATCGGCTACATCGGCAAATCGTTTGATTGGTGAATCGGCATGTCCCTAGGAATCGGCTGTTGGCTTGCGGGAATCGGATGTCATCGGCCAGCCACAGTTCCAGATCGGATAGCCCGATTGGCTATTTCCGCTGCATACTCCAATCAGTAACGATCTATTGGCCCTTACTTGCAAGTGTTCCTGGTTTGAACGGTAGAAAATTTTTTGTTTTCGGCTAGCGTAGCCTCCGCGTAACCCTTCAAAAGGGTCGACGAGCCAAAGCGCCATGTGGTTCTCCCGGCAAAAGGAAAATCGTCGGAGTCGAGGATAAGACCAACGAAGATTACGTTCGTTCGACGGGCAACCTTCGTTTGCGGTGATGGTTGACCCGAGTATCCTCCTATCAAATGAGGACACCCCCTTACTCACGCAATGATCATAATGAATGAACATTAGTGAGGAGAAAGTACGTGAGGTCAACCATCACACTGTAAATTATGTTAAATGGACGACATAAATTATTTTGAATTAATTGAAGATCCATCGTGAATTATTTATGATTATGTCACATACCCAAATTCTAGAGTCAAAGAAATTTTGTCCAAACCAAATGGAGGTAAAGTTTTTCCATTTTGTGAACCAAATCTTTCATTTTCTAACTTAGGTTAAAGAACTTCAACCTATTTGCATGAATTAAATTTTGAGAGCCAAAATTTTTCTTTTCTAATTAGGTGGGGTATTTCAAGCTACCTCATGAAAAACATTTGAGGATAAACTAAAACTTTTCTTCCTAACCTAGAACATAAAAGCCATCGAACATAAATGCATGCATATGCATAAAACATGTTTTGACAAATGAGTCCTTTTGTTTTGTGCTACTTGATTTTGGTCTTGCTTTTCATAATAGGACTCATAAACATAGCCCTTAGGATTAAAAATCTGCTAAACAAATATATAGCTAATTTGGGTTGTAGCATGTGAACTTAAAAATACAATTCAAAGTTCACGTCCTCAGGCCATGAGGAAAGTTAATACGAACCCAAAGGATATAATAGTTGCATGCATATAGGATAGACACCTAAAACCTAGGAAGGCTACCCTAATTTTCTAAATTAAACCATATAAGATAAAATCATGGAAAAATTCATGAAAGTGCCAAATGTTATGATAAACTCAACTATAATTTTTGAACAATTAATGGTTAGATTTGATGCCCAAACAAATTGGACAAGATAGTCGAATACCGAAAAACTAAAACCCTTTATCGGCGAATATGACATCCTATCTAAAAGTAAAATAAAATACACATAAATGCATATAGGAAATAATTTATTCAAATACTAGTTTAATTAACATGAATAAATATATTTTTTCTAGAATTTTCCCCCTCAGTTTCAGCCTCCTAAAAATTTAAACTAGTTTCTAAATACCCTATTTTTGTTTAATTTCTGGGAACAAACCACAAATGATTTTTATGTGCAACCAAAGAAAATGGAACCTAGGAATGATCATCTACCCAAGTAAAAATTTCACTAATTTACCATGCACACAGATTTATTTATTAAGGCTACAAAGTGAGGGAGAGAAGAAAACCTTGAAAACTCTCCAAAACCAAGTGTACTCAAACCAACATCCATACACCTCTCTCTTGCCTAGCCCATCACGAGTTGGACCCACTTGACCACCGAGGCTGATGAGGACCCGCTAGGGTTGGAGCCCGATCTTTCAATGAGAGGCGGGGGTAACTCGATTTGGGGGATGGGGATGACGTTGGCGGTCCGACTATACCCTCATGAGCGCTGCGCCTTACCAACCGATACACCACCTCTAAGGATGCCGCACCTTATGGAGCACGACACCAGCCACGAGGGCTCTCAATCCTGCAAGCAAATCGAAAAACTTGCAAGAACAAGATAACAAGTACTTAAAATACCGAGATGGGAATGAAGGATTCGAATCCAAGATACAATATAGTGGGGTTCTCAAGGCGGGAAAACGGGCGGCGATCCAAAGACGCGCTCCTCCAGCGAACTAGCAACAATGGCTAAAATATGCACTAAAGAAACTAGCAAGAGAAAACTTCGCACTTGGGTGACAGTTGTGGGTACCGCTGGCTATGTATGGCTTCAACCTTGGCTTGATCAACTTCAATTCCCCGTGAAGTAACAACATAGCCAAGAAAAGACACTCGATACGTGCAAAATGTGCACTTCTCAATGTTACCAAACAAACGTGCATCACGTAGGGCATCAAAAACAGCACGTAAATGGTCAAGATGTTCTTCCATAGACTTGCGTAAATTATGTCATCGAAATATACTACAACAAATCTCCCAATGAAAAGCACGCAAAACTTCATTCATCAATCGCATGAATGTGCTAGGTGCATTAGTTAACCCAAAAGGCATAACTAACCACTCATACAAGCCAAACTTAGTTTTAAAAGTTGTTTTCCACTCATCGCCTATCTTCATATGAATCTGATGATATCCACTACGCAAATCATCCTTGGAAAACACTAAGGCACCAATCAGCTCATCAAGCATATCATCTAGGCGTGGGATGGGATGGCGGTAGCAAATGGTGATGTTATTGATAGCCCTGCAATCTACACACATACGCCATGTTCCATCTTTCTTTGGCAGAAGTAGTAACGGCACAGCACAAGGACTAAGAGACTCATGCACATAACCTTTGTCGAGTTGCTCCCGCACCGGCGTTGAATCTCCTTTGTCTCCTCCGGATTGGTCTGTATGGCGCACGGTTGGGCAATGAAGCTCCAGGATGAGATCAATTTGATGCTCAATCCCTCGGATAGGTGGCAGCCCCGGTGGAATCTCACTTGGAAACACATCGAATACTCCTTCCAAAGGTTAGCAACGGCAGGAGGCAAAGCAGTGCAGTTCATGGAGTGAAATCAATGCTTCTTTGCGGACCAAAGCATAAGCAAGGGAGGTCGAAGCAATCAGCTTATTTATTTCAGATTTGGTAGCAATCAAACAAGATCCTTTCAATTTAATCTCATTTTTATTGTTATGAACAAATTTGCTATTTTTCTTTTTCTGCTGCTCAAGATCATTTCACCACAATCTGGTTTTCACTCCTAGCATGTTCCAAATTCTTCAATTTGTTAACTTTAGCAAGCTCATCTTTCAAAATCATTTCAGGAGACATAGGATGCAACACAATCTTCTTGTCATGGTATGAAAAAGAGTACCGATTTGTTCTACCATGATGCATAGAGTGTTAGTGATATGCCCTAGAAGCAACATGGAGATGTTGGATATCACGTCAATGTTTATGTATAAATGAATAAAGTGTTATTCAGTTCCATGAAATAGACATCTTGTATTGATCAATAAGTACGTGACTTATTTATGAGACTCTTTATGTATGAATCTATTTCTAAACGATCCCTGATCATATGTCATATTGTTGGAACAAATATGATTCTAAGATCGGCATGTTTATTGATTGATGATCATGTCTCATAGATCATGGGTATGGAGATACCAAATCAATAAACATGGACATATGTGTTGGAGAACACATTGTTGGATAGACCCACCATGAGACACTACAGGAATTAATGTGCCATTAGTTGGTCTCAGGTAGTGTTGGTACAAAGTCCTTAGACCTGAGATCACCATGGATTCCAACATGTGTAGTAGCCTACTTTGGGACTACCAAACGCTATTAAATCGGGTAGTTATAAAGGTAGTTTTCGGGTTTGCTATGAAACATGGAGTGGGATGTGAGTGATCAAGATGGAATTTGCCCCTCCTTTGGAGAGATATCTCGGCCCCTCGAGGTAATGGATTATGGAAATGCATGGCCATGCTAAGTTGATTGAGGAGTCAATCAACGGACGTGATAATCCAATACGGTTCGAGTGAATGGTTAAGCTATTGAAGGGATGGCACACATCTTGCCTATAGCTTAACTGGTATCGTGAGGCAAAGGGATTTGTGTACACATTACAGGTTCAGAGCCGATATTATTCTTGTATACTATGGTGTCAATATATGCTGCTAGGCGCCGCTGTTGACAGGTCGGCTGAGTTAGACTCGAGCCGACGATCGGCTAAGTTAGACTATAGCCGAAACCGAGTATACCCGAACCTACGTGGTCGCACGCTTAAGGGGATAAGAACGGGCATTCGAGTTGGACTCGGATACGGCTCGATCGGATAGGGATCCGATCGGATAGAGTCCTATGGGCTTACGATGTATGGGCGGCCAACTCTATGAGATACGGATGAGATCCGATTCAAAATAGAGTCCTAATCGGCCACTAGTCCCAGTCGGCCAACTCTATATAAAGGAGGGAGCGGTGGAGAGCTAAGACACGTCAATTGCATCGCGTGCAACAGAAGTCGTCGAGATCAATCTCCACGGAAACCCTCCCACTTTCGAGCCAAACCCTAGCCTTGCATCGCGTGATAGCACACGGGTGTACGGCGTTTTGTCCCCGGACGTGTGGATACCGGTAGAGGCGCTGCTACGTTGCGCACTGTTGATCGGCTTCGGATCGGCTACGGCATCTGTGAATCGGCAGATTGGCGAATCGGCTGTCCCCGGGTATCGGCTGTCGGCTTGCGAGAATCGGCTACACTGTTCCGGATCGGATAGCCCTGATTGGCTGTTTCCGCTGCACACTCCAATCGGTAACGATCTATCGGCCCTTACTTGCAAGTGTTCCTGGTTTGCGCAGTAGAAAATTTTTGTTTTCAGCTAGCGTAGCTTCCGCGTAACCCTTCATAGAGTCTCTATCAAATTGCCAAGGTCTACCTAGCAGGATGCTACATGCTTGCATAGGGACAACATCACATTCAACAACATCTTTGTAAGATCCAATGGCAAAGTTGATTCGCACAAGTTTTGTTACCTTTGCCATACCACTATTGTTCAGCCATTGAATGTAGTATGGATGCGGATGTGGCGCGTAGTGAGTGCTAATTTCTCCACCATCTCATTGCTAGCTAAGTTGTTGTAGCTCCCTCCATCAATGATCATGCGGCAAGATCTCTCTTTAACCACACACTTTGTTTGAAATAGAGTGTGCCGCTGGTTTTGCTCCACTTGTTCCATTTGTGCACTAAGCACACGCTGCACAACGAGGGTCTCGTAGTGCGCTGCATCATCAGCGCCCATATGTTCCTCCTCTTCTTCACCTACATGGTCAGCCGCAAGCAAAGCAATTGTATCGTTGTCAAATTCACTAGCCTCCCATGCGGGCTTCCACGGAAACGGCCGCCTCCCATGCTGGATATCCTTCGGAGCCATGCCTTTTGATTTGGTAGGTGGGTGGTTCCGGGTATCTTAAACACCACGCAGGACTGAAGCTATGCCACAAACCCCTCGTCTCGTGGGATGGTGATCTCCCAGGCTCCGTCATGGTTCGACATCTGCTTTTGAAGGTAACTTAGGGTTAGAGGGAGAGAGCTATCATTATAATCATTTGGTAAAGAAAAGGAAATACAAATGTAGAAAATGTATATTTGTATTTTCGGAAATAATAGTTCTAAAATGATCCTATGTAGGGATATTTCCCTTTAGCCAACTAGTCAGGGGTAAGGCGCCATTTGGTCTTAGCCTACGGTCGCATGGCTCTGATACCAGCTCTGTGGACCCCCGTTTTTGAGACGGGAATCTTTCGTGTTCTTAGTACCATTTCCCTGGATCGAGTAGTTGGTACCCACGAATACAGTACTGGATAATCAAGTGCACATGCACGAATAGTCTTACATCAACATTATTACATCAATAGGCCCGAAGGCAATGTTCAACACACAGGACCTCATGGTCCGAGTACAACACAAAAGCAGAAATTAGATACGGCGGCGGAATAGAGGCGCGGCATGTCATTTGCCACAGCAACGACCGGAGCTAAGATCTAGTAAGCGCCATCGTTCCTTCACCCTCCCGGTAGTACGCGTATGGATCCTCCGGCTCTTCATTCCCATCACCTGAAGGTTTGTGCGTATAGCAAGGGTGAGTACCAACCGTACTCGGCAAGCCAACACGGAATTGATGCACATGATAGGGTTACTCAAGGAATGGCTGGAGTTTCTTTTGCATAAAGCCAATTTTCACAATTCTTTTCACAAGCCTAACAACTAGCCAAATCAAGTTTTAGTTCCATAGTTCATTAATCCGGCGACGGTTCGTCTACCATCCATCGTGATTCCAAGGATGGCTTCCCGCCTCCGATTCGTCATGATTTTCGGGAATCCACCCCTTCTCGCATATCGAGAAGTTGATCCACCAGAATGAAATCATCATGCAAACCCATCCCCAGCAGTTTTAAGTTTAAAGTCTAGTAAAGCGAAAGTCTTGTCACGATGCTCGATATCCGCGAGCACGGCTATTCGAATAGATTGATTCACTCACACCGTGGATGTACACTTTACCCGTACTCCGCGATGCCCAACAAATGAGCCTACGTCTCAACTCATGAGACGGTCACGGCAAAGCCTTTCGATAACCTCACTTTGGCAGTACCCGCTCCATGAACTTAAGCCCTCATACACTCTAGCCGTCCTTTTCTAGCAGTGAGAGGAGTTCTGGTGCACCCGGGGTAAGGGAAGACTTCCTCAATCTTTAAGTTCAATTAATATTGATTTAATCCCACCATTCACAACAAAGGCCGTAGCCTCATTCTCATCACATAAACCACATCATAGAGAACCATCTATGCAAGGATACTGCCTCCGCTCGGCTATCTAGTCAGCTAGGTCTATACCCATTCGAGAAGTACGGTTGTACTGGCTTGTTTCCCGGCTATCTCATGGCTCGGTCCTTAATTGACCAGGGTCGGCACTTGCCTTTTCCGAAATCCACCCAAATCATCCGGCCGCCCCAGTCTAAATCATTTGTATATCATTTTCAATTTTCATCATTCTCATGGCCATGTGGCGCTCATGTCTCCATAGGCCGCATTTCAACTACCTTCCCTAAGGTAGTTGCCCAAGCACAAAGCTTCTTTGTAAAATTATGAGTATGCAGGGATCTAGTATAAGCAAGGCTAAGCATTTCTACCGAAGTTAGCCTCCGGTCATATCACATCGAAGGTTACAAAGAATAAATTCTAATGGTGATCAATATCAAAGCAGGGTATATCAAGCATAGGTATTGTTTGTGTATAGCATGCAATTTGTAGTTTGAAATCAACATCATTTCACAAACTAGGATCAATATGTTCAAAGAGTGTGATGACTTGCCTTGCTCACACGCTTGAGGGGTGGTGTCTTCAACGGGGTCGATGCCGGTTTCTTCAGTGCTACTCGTACGTGCGAAAGATCGATTGTATTCAATTAGAATTCAATAAAATACCGAAAGATCAAAAAGAACCATAAAAGCCATGAAAACGACTCCAAATGTTTAGCCCAAAATTCTACTTGAGTTAGGACAAGGGTTGCTAGGAAAATCTAAGTTTTGGAATCGAGTCGATGTCCTAGGGTTTTCGCAAAGACGATGATCGTAATTATTTGAGAAATTAGGCTTGGAAATGTCAGCGGGGAATTCGTGCTCGAGGTTTTGAAGGTTTGAGCACAAAAGAGAAGCCTATTTAAATGGCGAGAAAGAATTAAACGAAGTCCGGATTTAAAAACGACGCGAAATGAAATTCGGAAAAAGTCCGATTTCGATTTTCAACTTTGCACCGAGAAAACATACAAGAAAATAATTTATTTTTGCCCAAAATTTTACTCAAGTATTACCCAAAATATTTTTCCAAATTTTCTAGAATTTTTCCTAATTTTTCCCTTTTTTTTTTTCTCTGTCGCACTATTCATTGGCCGCCAACCGTTCGACCGGGTCCGCCAAAACAGAGGCGGCGGCATGTGACAAAAGGGCGGAGCAGGGGGGCTTACGGCGACGGCGGCCTCGGGAGGAGCGATGGGGCAAGGGGAAGGCTTTGCGCACGGCGGCGCTTTGTTGCGGCGGCGGCTCTCGCGCGGCGCTCGGGAACGGAGAGAGGAGCGGTGCGGCAAAAGGGCGGCGCGCCGCCTTTATAGGCGCGGCCGAGGGGCTCGCGCGGGCGCGGGGTGGAGAGGGGGAGGCTCGGCGTGGGCGCGGGTGGAGACACGCGGCGACGCATGGGGATGGGCGGGTACGGCGGCGCAACGCGGCGGCAAGCGCGCGGCGCGGCGGGTCCGGCGCGGCGTGCGCGCGCGGCGTGGGGGTCCGGGCGCGGCACGGCCGCGTGGCGGCGAGGCGCGGGCGCGGGCGCGGGGGCGGGGCGGCGCGTGCGGCGAGGGCGAGGGGTCCGCGCGCCGGCGGGCGCCCGCGGCGCGTGGCGCGCGCGGGGTAGGGCGGTGCGCGCACGAGCACGGCGCGGCGCGTGGCGAGCGCGAGGCGGGCGGAGCGGCGCGTACGGCGTCGAACACTTGGCGCGCCATGAAAAGTGCAATTTCCGATTTTCCCGATTTTCCATTTTAATTTTCCATTTCTATTTTTCTTTCCTCTAAAAATTCCAAAATAAATTCATAGAATTCAAAAATAATTTTTAACACAATATTTTCAACTTTTCTCCAATTTTATTTTCCCACAATATTTTTCATATTTATTTATGTAAAATCTCTCTTTTCAAATTTCAATATCCTCCCCTTTATTTTCCAAAATTTTCCGGATTTCGAGCACGACTTCCAGAATATTTTATTATTTATTTTGTGTCCTAATTTATCTTCCTCCAACCATAATTTTTATTTTATATTTCCCAAATCGCGTTTTCATAAATCCGCTTTCCCGATTTCTTTTTAAAAATCCCGGATACGGACCTTCGCATCTTTCATTTCGACAAACCCAAATCATCCAAAAACACCGAAAGGGAAATTGATCACGTCTAAATTTATGCAACCGAGCCGGCAAATAAGAAGCAACAAAGCCGAGAAAGAAGCAACAAGCGAAGGTTTTTGAAAGTTCCGATTTTTACGTTCCGATTTCGGTTTCTTCGATTTTCAGGATGTTACAAACCTACTCCCCTAACAATAAATCTCGTCCCCGAGATTTCTTACCGCTGTTGAGTAGGTGTGGGTATTCCGTCTTCAGGAACTCCTCGCTCTCCCGGTAGCCTATTCTTCCGTGTGATTGCTCCATTATACTTTGTACATGCGCCATGACTTGGTCCGTGTCTTCTTTTTCGCCTCATCCAATATCTTGATTGGATGCTCCGGTAGGTAAGATCACTGTGGACATGGATGGTTTCTAAAGGAGCTTGCTCTTCTGGCACCCGCAGACATTTCTTCAATTGCGACACGTGGAATACTGGGTGGACATCGGAGAGGTTCTCGGGCAGCTCCAACTGGTAGGCCACTTCACCTCTCCTAGCGTTTATCAAGAATGGGCCCATGTATCTTGGTACGAGTTTCCCTTTGACCTTGAACCTCTGAGTTCCCCGTAGTGGTGAGACCTTCAAATACACGTAGTCACCTTCTTTAAATTCTAATTCTCTTCGGCGGGTGTCCGCGTAGCTCTTTTGTCGTGATTGAGCAGCTTGTAATCGGTCCGGATCAGGCGAACCTTTTCCTCGGCCTCCTTGATTATGTCAGGCCCGAATACAGTTCGTTCACCGGTTTCTGACCACATTAATGGGGTTCGGCATCGGCGTCCAAATAGAGCTTCGTTTGGTGACATCTTTAGACTAGCTTGATAGCTATTGTTGTAGGAGAACTCGGCGTACGGCAAACATTTCTCCCAATCCTTGGTGAAATCCAACGCACAGGCTCTCAGCATATCTTCTAGTACTTGATTCGTCCTTTCAGTCTGTCCGTCAGTCTGTGGGTGGTAAGCGGTACTGAAGGCGAGGTGACTTCCGAGTGCCTCGTGGACTTTGCTCCAAAAATGAGACGTGAATTGGGTGCCACGATCCGATATAATCCTCTTCGGTACACCATGGAGACATACAATCCTACTCATGTATAGTTCCGCTAGCTTGGCACTGTTGTAGTTAGTTTTTACGGGAATAAATCTGGCGGTCTTGGTGAGCCGATCTACTATTACCCAAATGGAATCGTAACCGATCGCAGTTTTGGGTAGTCTCACTATGAAATCCATGCCTATCTCGTCCCATTTCCATTCGGGAATCTTGAGCGGTGCAAGCAAGCCTGCTTGTCGTTGATGCTCGCTTTCACCCTTTGGCACACATCGCACACGGCTACGTATTCGGCTACATCTCTCTTCATATTGGGCCACCGTATTCTCCCTTCAAATCCCGGTACATTTTCGTGCTTCCGAGATGTAACGAATATGCCGATTCGTGAGCTTCTTTTAAGATCAACCCTCTCAAACCACCTCGTTTAGGCACGCAGATTCTTTTCTTGTACCACAAGATTCCCTTGTCGTCTATTGAAAATTCCTTAGCGCGCCCGGCCGCCATGCGTTCCTTGATTTCCGGGTTTCCTCATTCCCTTTTTGGGCTTCTTCTATTTGAGTCCTCGAAGGGGTTAGATTTCCAGTGAGTTCACTTCTCCGTGAGGAATCAAAGTGCGATTAAGTCGAGCCATTTCTTCTTGGAGTTCACTGGCCATACCTCCCAATCCCATGTGGTTGCATTGGGCTTTGCGGCTTAGCGCATCGGCCACTACATTTGCCTTGCCGGGATGGTAATGGATTCCTAGATCGTAATCCTTGATCAACTCCAACCATCGTCTCTGTCGTAGGTTGAGATCAGGCTGAGTAAAGAAATATTTCAAGCTCTTGTGATCGGTATACACATCACAATGGTTCCCGATCGATAGTGTCTCCGGATCTTCAACGCGTGAACAACCACGGCTAGTTCTAGGTCGTGTGTGGGATAATTCTCCTCGTGGGGTCGTAACTGTCGCGAGGCATATGCTACGACCTTCCCATCCTGCATTAACACGCCTCCTAGTCCTTGCCGAGACGCATCACAGTACATCACGAAATCCTTCCGATTGTCAGGTAAGGTTAAGATTGGGGCGGTGGTTAACTTTTCTTTTAGTTGGTCGAAGGCTTTTTAACACTTCTCGTTCCATTCGAACTTCTTTTCCTTCTTCGAAGTTGTGTCATAGGTCGGGCTACAGTGGAAAACCCTTCGATGAACCGTCGATAATACCCAGCCAAGCCCAAGAAACTCCGAACTTCCGTCACTGACTTGGGTGCCTTCCATTCGTGACAGCTTCGACCTTGGCGCGGTCTACCGCTACTCCTCCGGCTGAAACCACGTGGCCAAGAAAAGCGACTTCCTTGAGCCAGAACTCGCATTTGCTGAACTTTGCATACAGCTGGTGCTCTCGTAGTTTTCCAGTACCAGCCGTAGATGCTCCGCATGTTCCTCATCGTTCTTGGAGTAGATAAGTATATCGTCGATAAATACCACTACGAATTTATCCAGGTATTCCATGAATACCTTGTTCATCGTGTTCGTAAAATATGCCGGGGCATTGGTCAATCCAAAGGACATTACCGTGAACTCGTATAAACCGTAACGTGTAGAGAACGCCGTCTTAGGAATATCTCCAGCTCTAATCTTCAACTGATGATATCCCGACCGAAGATCAATCTTTGAGAACACTTGCGCACCCTTAAGTTGATCGAATAGGTCATCGATTCGAGGTAGTGGGTACTTGTTTTTGATAGTCACTTCATTCAACGATCGGTAGTCCACACACATCCTCATACTCCCATCCTTCTTCTTGACGAAAAGTACTGGGGCTCCCCAGGGAGAAGAACTGGGGCGTACAAATCCCTTCTCTTGTAGTTCTCGGATTTGCTTCTTGAGTTCCTCTAACTCGTTGGCCGGCATTCGATAAGGTCTCTTGGATATGGGGGCAAAGTCAGGCATTAGGTCGATGATAAACTCTATGTCGCGATCCGGGGCATTCCGGCAATTCCTCTGAAACACGTCCGGTATTCTTGTACTCACGGCATCCCGCCTAGAGGTAGCATGGTGAATACTCCCGCAGCTTGCTCGCATAGCTTCGGGTTTTGATCCATAGTTATGCTCATCGGTGATCCCCATGGGGTGGATACCGTGACTTCCCTTCGACTGCAGTCTATGATTCCATTATTCTTGGTCAACCAATCCATCCCGAGTATGACATCAATGGTTTGGGGTGATAGCACCATAAGGTTTGAAAGAAACACCACGTCCCTAATCCGTATGGGCACATTGATGCAAGCATGGGGTACGGTTATGTTTCCCCCAGGTGAGTGTACCAACATAGGCCTCTTAAGTGCTACTTGGTGTAGGTGGTGTTGTTTGCTTACTTGGGAAGATATGAATGAATGCGAGGCTCCAGAATCGAATAAAACTTTAACTGGGGTAGAGTTGATAGAGAACATACCCATCAGTACGCTCTGGTCCTCCTGAGCTTCTTCAGACGCACGTGATTCACCGGCCACGCCGAAACCCGGTGGCGGCCTCGTTGGGTAGCGGTCCCGAATGTCTGAGCAGACCGCATCCCGGCGCGGGGTGGGGGTTCCTGACGGGCGTTGCATTGGCGCCGTGTGCACGGGAGTGTTGCGTGGTTTGGGGCAGCTATTGGAGTAGTGCCCGAATTCTCCACAATTGAAGCACTCACATTCCTTCTTCCCGGAGCGGCTAGGGTTGGCGTTGGTGTACGAAACCGAGGTGTAGCGGCTCCGCCGACATGGTCGGGAGCGGGGAACGACCCAGCTGGAACGTTTGGCTTCCATCCGGACGGGGTGGCTCCCTTGGGACGTTGTGGCGCTCCCTGAAATGGGCGGGCCATAGCGAGCCTCCTTTTGCGGTTATTTTCTACCATCTTTTGGTCGTGTTCAAGCCGAACGACCTTGTTGATGAGGCTTTGGAACCGGTGTGGTCCTGTCCGATCATCGGTCCTCTCGGCTCATCATTTAGTCCCTCGATGAATTTATCCATCTTCTCTTCCTCGTCCGTCGGTCACTTGTGGCGTAACGGGCAAGCCTGGGTAAACTTGTTCAGTACTCTTGTACCGAGGTGTTTCCTTGACGCAGCTCGCGGAATTCATTTTCTTCATCCTCATAATCCTGCGGGCACAAAATTCTCACGGAACACAGCCGTGAATTCTTCCCATGTCGGTTCTCCGGCATCTTCAGCTCGCGTTTCCTTGTAGGTGTCCCACCAGTCACTTGCGGGACCTTCTAGCTGGTTAGTGGCGAAGATAACTCTATCTGCTTCTCGAACTCGGACGAGAGTTAGCTTTTTCTCGATCACCCTCAACCAGTCCTCAGCATCAATGGGTTCTTCGACCGTGGAGAAGGTTGGTGGCTTAGCTCGCATGAACTCTCTTAAACTTGATCCTCCTCGACTTCCCTGGTTGTTGGCAATCGCTTGGAGCAGTTGGGTTTGTAAAGCCATAACCTCCGCCGAGTGGAGGGGTTGGGCTCCGGCTGGTTCTCGTTGTGGCGGCGGCTCTGCGGCGATGCGCCATCTCAAGAAGATAGATGAATTAAGAGATCGGGCCTGTTAAGGTCATGGTCCCTAGGGATTTTTCTTCAAGTTGTTTTTAAATGATCTTCAATCAACAAGCATGGTAAAATAATAATAAGCTCATTAATTAGGATACCACAAAGCGATACTTAGGTCCATCATATTACATCAAAGGGGTACACGGACTGTACATGCACAGTCCTTCATGCCATGATAACAACAACTACATCGTCTTACCGCATTAACTAGTTAAGGGGGAATAGAGTGTGGTCCTTCTGCCGCCGAGCCGTCCGTAGCGAGATCAAGCCGGGGTGGTCCTCCCGCCTAGTCGTCCAACCATCCGCAAGAGCCAGTGCGGGAAGTGGGTGGTCCGTCGTGAAGCAAATCGGAGTCCCCATGGCTCGGAGGTGGTGGCCTCGGAGTCGTGCCGAATCTTCTGCTCGGTGGCCGTGTACTCTTGCGAGCGGTGCAGCGGGTGAGGGGCCTCCAAAGGTGAGTCGCGACGAGGGGAGCTTCCTCCTCCATTGGATCGGTGTCGCCGGACTCCCATTTGACCTCCATAGGTTCCGCCTCGGACTCGAGTCGGTGTGGATCCGGATGGGGTTCTCCTCTCCCGATCCAGCTCGGATGGCACCGCTACGGAGCTCGAGGTGGGTCCCATGGATGTGGCAAAGCAAGTGGGGTCTATCGTGCACGCCGCAGCTCGTGCTCAACATAAAGCTTGCTCCATCATGGCTTGAAAGGTATCCAAGCATGCTGGAGTCATAAGGTAATAGTGGTCGGGCACGAGAGCGGGGAGGTGTTGGTACAATCTCGGAGAAGTACCTGCAGCGTGGACAAAGGCGGGTGCGCGCCGCTCCTCCACTGGTCGACTTGCGCTTGCTCTTCCCGAGCTGCTCCTCCAGCTCTACTGGGGCTTCCCCACGGGCCATGTAGCGGTCCGAGAGTTGCTCGTATTGGGCACCGTTGGCTTGCAATGAGTCCGCAAAGCATGTTGATCTCGATCCCCACGCCCTGGTGGCTCTCGACCGATCATTGAGGCGTGTCTCGCTGGTCGTTGATCTCAAGCAAGGCCTCTTCGTAGCGAGCTCATCTCGCCGTCTCCGCCTGCCGTGATAGACGTGTGACCATCGGGTTGTAGCAGCAGAGGGTGGCCTCCACTTGGTGCAACCTGGGTTGCCTTCCTCGCGATAGGGATGGTGCACGAACTCGTCACCGTGAGTTCAGCACGATGTATCGCATTAAGGCGAAGAAATGCTTCGCGGGCCGCATCTGGATGGTCGCTTCGCTAAATCCCGGTGATAGCGGGTGTGAAACGTAAAGATGTTTCACTTCCCATGCGGGCTTCCACGGAAACGGCCGCCTCCCATGCTGGATATCCTTCGGAGCCATGCCTTTTGATTTGGTAGGTGGGTGGTTCGGGTATCTTAAACACCATACAGGGGACTCGAAGCGTGCCACAAACCCCTCGTCTCGTGGGATGGTGATCTCCTAGCTCCGTCATGGTTCGACATCCGCTTTTGAAGGTAACTTAGGGTTAGAGGGAGATCATTTGGTAAAGAAAAGGAAATACAAATGTAGAAAAGGTATATTTGTATTTTCGGAAATAATAGTTTGAAAATGATCCTATGTAGGGATATTTCCCTTTAGCCAACTAGTCAGGGGTAAGGCGCCATTTGGTCTTAGCCTACGGTCGCATGGCTCTGATACCAGCTCTGTGGACCCCCGTTTTTGAGACGGGAATCTTTCGTGTTCTTAGTACCATTTCCCTGGATCGAGTAGTTGGTACCCACGAATACAGTACTGGATAATCAAGTGCACATGCACGAATAGTCTTACATCAACATTATTACATCAATAGGCCCGAAGGCAATGTTCAACACACAGGACCTCATGGTCCGAGTACAACACAAAAGCAGAAATTAGATACGGCAGCGGAATAGAGGCAGCGGCATGTCATTTGCCACAAGCAACGACCGGAGCTAAGATCTAGTAAGCGCCACGTTCTTCACCCTCCCGGTAGTAAGCGTATGGATCCTCCGGCTCTTCATTTCCATCGCCTAAAGGTTTGTGCGTATAGCAAGGGTGAGTACCAACCGTACTCAAGCAAGCCAACACGGAATTAATGCATATGATAGGTTATTCAAGGAATGGCTGGAGTTCTTTTGCATAAAGCCAATTTTCACAATCCTTTTCACAAGCCTATCAACTAGCCAAATCAAGTTTTAGTTTCATAGTTCATTAATCCGGCGACGGTTGCTCGTCTACCATCCATCGTGATTCCAAGGATGGCTTCCCGCCTCCGATTCGTCATGATTTTCCTCGGGAATCCACCCCTTCTTGCATCTCGAGAAGTTGATCCACCGCGAATGAAATCATCATGCACACCCATCCCAAGCAGTTTTAAGTTTAAAGTCTAGCCAAGCGAAAGTCTTGTCACGATGCTCGATATCCGCGAGCACGGCTATTCGAATAGATTGATTCACTCACACCGCACGTGGATGTACACTTTACCCGTACTCACGACAGCCCAACAAATGAGCCTACGTCTCAACTCATGAGACGGTCACGCGAAAAGCCCGCTCCATGAACTTAAGCCCTCATGCACTCTAGCCGTCCTTTTCTAGCAAAGAGAGGAGTTCCGCGCACCCGGGTAAGGGAAGACTTCCTCAACCTTTAAGTTCAATTAATATCGATTTAATCCCACCATTCACAACAAAGGCCGCAGCCTCATTCTCATCACATAAACCACATCATAGAGAACCATCTATGCAAGGATACCGCCTCGCTCGGCTATCTAGTCGCCTAGGTCTATACCCATTCGAGAAGTACGGTTGTAATCGGCTCGTTTCCGGCTATCTCATGGCTCGGCCCCTTAACTGACCGTGGTCGGCACTTGCCTTTTCGGAATCCACCCAAATCATCCGGCCGCCCCAGCCTAAATCATTTGTATATCATTTTCAATTTTCATCATTCTCATGGCCATGTGGCGCTCATGTCTCCACAAAGCCGCATTTCAACTACCTTCCCTAAGGTAGTTGCCCAAGCACAAAGCTTCTTTGTAAAATTATGAGTATGCAGGATCTAGTATAAGTGGCTAAGCATTTCTACCGAAGTTAGCCTCCGGTCATATCACATCGAAGGTTACAAAGAATAAATTCTAATGGTGATCAATATCAAAGCGTGGTATATCAAGCATAGGTACTTGTTTGTGTATAGCATGCAATTTGTAGTTTGAAATCAACATCATTTCACAAAGTAGGATCAATATGTTCAAAGAGTGTGATGACTTGCCTTGCTCGCACGCTTGAGGGGTGGTGTCTTCAACGGGGTCAATGCCGGTTTCTTCAGGTGCTACCCGTACGTGCGAAAGATCGATTGTATTCAATTAGAATTAAATAAAATACCGAAAGATCGAAAAGAACCATAAAAGCCATGAAACGACTCCAAATGTTTAGCCCAAAATTCTACTTGAGTTAGGACAAGGGTTGCTAGGAAAAATCCGAGTTTTGGAATCGAGTCGATGTCCTAGGGTTTTCGCAAAGACGACGATCGTAATTATTTGAGAAATTAGGTTTGGAAATGTCAGCGGGGAATTCGTGCTCGAGGTTTTGAAGGTTTGAGCACAAAAGAGAAGCCTATTTAAATGGCGAGAAAAAACATACAAGAAAATAATTTATTTTTGTCCAAAATTTTACTCAAGTCTACCCAAAATATTTTTCCAAATTTTCTAAAATTTTTCCTAATTTTTCCCTTATTTTTCTTTTTTTTTTTCTTTTTCTCTGTCGCACTATTCATTGGCCGCCAACCGTTCGACGGGGTCCCGGCCGAAACAGCAGGCGGCGGCGCACACAAAAGGGGCGAGCAGGGGGCTTACCGGCGACTGCGGCCTGGGAGGAGCGATGGGGCAAGGGGGAAGGCTTTGCGCATGGCGGCGCTTGGTTGCGGCGGCGGCTCCGGCGCGGCGCTCAGAACGGAGAGAGGAGCGGTGCGGCAAAAGGGGGGGCGCCGCCTTTTATAGGCGTGGCCGAGGGGCTAGCGCGGCGCGGGTGGAGAGGGAGGGCCGGCTCGACGCGGGCGCGGGGTGGAGACACGCGGCGACGCACGGGATGGGCCGGTACGGCGGCGCAACGCGGCGGCGGCGGCGCGGGTCCGCGGTGGGGTCGGGCGTGGACGGCAGCGCGCGAGGCGTGGCGCGGGGTCCAGGCTCGCGCGTGCACGGCGCGCGCGGGCGCGGGCGCGAGGGCACGGGGGTAGCCGGGCGGCGCGTGCGCGCGTGGCGGGGCGCGGCGCGTGGCGGCGAGCACGCGTGGCGGCGCGGGCGGGCGATTGCCCGCGCGTACGGCCGAACACTGGCGCGCCATGAACAAAGGTAATTTCCGATTTTTCTCGATTTTCCATTTTAATTTTCCATTTCTATTTTTCTTTCTCTAAAAATTCCAAAATAAATTCATAAAATTCAAAAATAATTTTTAACACAATATTTTCAACTTTTCTCCACATTTATTTTCCCATAATATTTTTCATATTTAATTATTTAAAATCCTCTTCTCAAATTTCAATATCCTCCCTTTATTTTTCCAAAATTTTCCCGGATTTCGAGTACGACTCCCGAGAATTTTTATTATTTATTTTGTGTCCCAATTTATCTTCTCCCAACCATAATTTTTATTTTATATTTTCCAAAACGCATTTTCATAAATCCGTGCTTTCCCGATTTTTTTTAAAAATCCCTGATACGAACTTTCGCATCTTTCGTTTCGAAAACTCCAAATTATCCAAAAACACCGAAAGGGAAATTGATCACGTCTAAATTTATGCAACCGAGCTGGCAAATAAGAAGCAACAAACCCGAGAAAGAAGCAACAAGCGAAGGTTTTTGAAAGTTTCGATTTTTACGTTCCGATTTCGGTTTCTTCGATTTTCGTGGATGTTACACTCGTCCTTTTCCGGCCCTCGGTTGTTGCTGCCATTATCCTTCTTAGGATGTCGACTTCCTCCCGACTGCTTGTCGTCCCTTCTGTCAGGCCGGTCTTGCCGCGACGCCTTGATCGCGTCACTGGACTTGGCGTAAGAGTTTGCTGTCTCGAACATCTGCTTCACCGTTTCGGTGGCTTGCGCCCAAATTTCCCGATCAACAGTTCATCACAGACTCCCTTCTGGAAGGCGGCGATGATGATGTCGTCGGTAATGTTGAGGATCTTGTTGCGCTTTTCCGAGAAGTGTCGGATGTAGTCCTTCAATGGCTCGTCTGGCTTTTGGGCGACGTTGTAGAGGTCAAAGTGGGTCCCAGGCCTTTCAAAGGTGCCCTGGAAGTTGGCGATGAAGTGGTGCCTTAACTCACTCCACGAGTTGATCGAGCCTCTTGGCAAGCTCGTGAGCCAGTTCCTGACCGAGTTGGCGAGGGCAACAGTAAGTAACTGGCCATGGCCTTATTGTCTCCTCCGTCGCAGAGATGGTTGTTAGTGATATGCTCCTAGAGGCAACATGGAGATGTTGGATATCACGCCAATGTTTATGTATAAATGAATAAAGTGTTATTCAGTTCCATGAAATAGACATCTTGTATTGATCAATAAGTACGTGACTTATTTATGAGACTCGATATGTATGAATCTATTTCTAAACGATCCTCGATCATATGTCATATTGTTGGAACAAATATGATTCTAAGATCGGCATGTTTATTGATTGATGATCATGTCTCATAGATCATGGGTATGGAGATACCAAATCAATAAACATGGACATATGTGTTGGAGAACACATTGTTGGATAGACCCACCATGAGACACTACATGAATTAATGTGCCATTAGTTGGTCTCGGTAGTGTTGGTACAAAGTCCTTAGACCCGAGATCACCATGGATTCCAACATGTGTAGTAGCCTACTTTGGGACTACCAAACGCTTATTCCGTAATCGGGTAGTTATAAAGGTAGTTTTCTGTTTGCTATGAAACATGGAGTGGGATGTGAGTGATCAAGATGGAATTTGCCCCTCCTTTAGAGAGATATCTTCGGGGCCCTCGAGGTAATGGATTATGGAAATGCATGGTTATGCTAAGTTGGATTGAGGAGTCAATCAAACGTATGTATAATCCAATACGGTTCGAGTGAATGGTTAAGCTTTATTGAAGGGATGGCACACATCTTGCCTATAGCTTAACCGGTATCGTGGAGGCAAAGGGATTTGTGTACACATTACAGGTTCAGAGCCGATATTATATTCTTGTATACTATGGTGTCAATATGTGCTGCTAGGCGCCGCTATTGACATGTCGGCTGAGTTGGACTCGAGCCGACGATCGGCTAAGTTAGACTATAGCCGAAACCGAGTATACCTGAACCTACAGGGTCGCACGCTTAAGGGGATAGAATAGATATTCGAGTTGGACTCGGATACGGCTCGATCGGATAGGGATCCGATCGGATAGAGTCCTATGGGCTTATTTACGATGGGCGGCCAACTCTATGAGATACGGATGAGATCCGATTCAAAATAGAGTCCTAATCGGCCACTAGTCCCAGTCGGCCAACTCTATATAAAGGAGGGAGGGGTGGAGAGCTGAATAGACGTCAATTGCATCGCGCGGCAACGTAAGTTGCCGAGATCAATCTCCACGGAAACCCTCCCCACTTTCGAGCCAAACCCTAGCCTTGCATCGCGTGCTAGCACACTGGGTGTACGGCGTTCCGTCCTCGACGTGTGGATACCGGTAGAGGCGCCGCTTATGTTGCGGGCGCGCTCTTGATCGGCCGCGGCCGGCGCATCGGAGCGAGGCGTGAGAACGCGGCCGACGACTCTAATCGGCTGATTGGCGAACTGCCTCCCGGAATCGGCTACACTGCTCGGACGGATTGCCCCGATTGGCTATTCCGCCGCACTCTACTCCAATCGGTAACGATCTATCGGCCCTTACTTGCAAGTGTTCCCGGTTTGCGCGGTAGAAATTTTTGTTTTCGGCTAGCGTAGTTTCCGCGTAACCCTACAAATGGTATCGTGAGCTAATCTTGCTTAGTTCGGGTTTTAGATTGGATCTGGAACAAGTTTTGCGCACGGTTGATTAGATCAATCGGTTTTACGGGATCTCGTTGAGGAGAGTAGATGGTACTGCGTTCCTTGGATAGTGTATCGGAACCACGTAATGTGATTACGCTCGGCTACCTCCAAATAACTCGGTTTGAGTTGGGTTCGAGATAGCGTTCCTTGATAGTGTATCGAACGGTATAATGTGATTATACCGAAGCTATCTCGTAGTCCGACTTTGTTGCTGCCTCGCGCCTACGGAAACCATCTCCCTTGATAGTGTATCGGGACCGCCGTGTGCGTACTCCTTATAGGTCATCTCGATGCCGTAGCTCGCGATAAGTAGAAAACGTTTCTACGCCTAACTTGTTTTTGGCAGAGAATGCTTTGAGATGGTATGGCCCTATTGTATGTATGAGATGTATGAGATGCATGTGATGCATGTAATATTCTTTCATATGTGCAATCCTCGTAATATTCTTTCATACGTGCAATGCTTGTAATATTCTTTCACGACCTGCGAGTCGATGTAATCTTCAATTAGAGCTTCTATAGTAGTAGCTTAGTTTGAAGAAATCAAGCATTCGGCACTCGAAAGAACGGTGATGAAGATGGAGATCCTCTACACCGGCATGGAGATGGAGATCACCATGTGAAGGGGGCCATACTATTTCATTATATGCTATTCTATCATTCGTTTCATATATGTGATATGTTTGTTTGATAGGATAGCATCCTCGCAAAATTAAGTAGTAATGATGCCCTTCCAAATGTTGCATCTGGCCACCGTTATGCTCAAGCCAATGGTGGGTCCGCCAAAGCAGAAAGTGCCATTCTCTATCATAACACGAGGGGTATATGCCTGGACATATACACAGAGCATTTGGTTTACTTAACAAGGCTATCAAAAACAGCTTTTGGGCCTTGGGGCATAGGTTGGGGCCGGGGCATGGAGATGCCACACCAACAACAAGAGTCACATAGAGATGTGATTAGCAAGGAGTTGCTTACCGATGTTATTAATCTTCTAGCAAAGTGATGCCAAAGCTCACTAGAAAATTAATTAACATGTGGATCTTGACCCAATACGTAACCTAGAGGAAGGTGGAAAATACGTAATGGGAGTCTAATGTTAAATTATTTAACAATAGACATAGCATAAACATTGTGCTAAACTTTGCTTTTTCGTTGTAGAATAAATGGCGGCTAATACTACACCAAGTACCTTTAATTTGCGATCTATTCTCGAAAAGGAAAAATTAAATGGAACAAACTTTATGGATTGGTATCGCAACTTGAGAATTGTTCTCAAGCAAGAGCGTAAGGAGTACGTTCTGAAGTACCCTATCCCGAGGATTTGCCTAATAACGCCACTACAACCGCACTCCGAGGGCTTATGAGAAGCACACTAATGATGCCCTAGATATAAGCCGGTTCTCATGCTTGCTACAATGTCTCCCGAGCTTCGTAAGCAATATGAGAGCAAATGATGCTCACACTATTATTCAGTGTGGACTCGCGTGGTATGTTTGAGAACCAAGTTTCGTGGCCAAGAGGTTCAACACCTCAAAGTCCTTGTTTGCTGTGCAAAGCTTGTTGAAGGGAATCCCGTCACCCGCATGTGATAAAGATGATTGGCTATATCGAGAGTCCGGAAAACTAGGTTTTCCCCTTTAGCCAAGAGTTGGCTATCGATGTGATTCTCCGCCGCTCCCCTCCGAGCTTCTCGAGCCATTCATATTGAATTATCACATGAACAATATGGATAGGACCTTGGCCGGGAATTGTATGGGATGCTAAAGACAAAATGAGGAGAGTATCCAGAAAACGGCCATCATGTGATGATGATGCGTAAGGCTACACGCAAACTACTGTGCCAAGAAACTTTGCACCAAGAGGAAGTTAACTCCCGATGAGATCGCGAGTGCCTCTAATGCAAAGAAGGGCAAGAAGGGGTCGGCGGCATCGATGCCGTTTGCTTCTATTGCAAGGAGACAGCCACCGGAAAAGGAACTGCAAGAAGTACATGGAGGATCTCAAAAAGAAGCAAAGTACGACTTCTGCTTCAGATATTAATGTTATAGTATTATTAATCTTGCTACTTCACCTACCGACTCTTGGGTATTTGATACCGGATCGCAGCTCATATTTGCAAATCGCGTGTGGAATGAGAAGAAGTAGAGGATTGGAGAAGTGGGCGATGTGAACTCGCGCTGGCCGGCAATTTGAGCAAGCGTTGCTACAGCTTGCCGGCTCCTTCGCATCACTTACATCTACCTTCGGATTAGTTTTGGAATTAAATAATTGTTATTGTGTTCCAACACTATGTCAAAACGTTATTTCCGCTTCATGTTTGCAAGCGGAAGGATATGATTTTAGATCAATGAACAATGGTTGTTCAATATATCTCGAGATATGTTCTATTTTCATGCTCCATTGGTGAATGGATTATACGTTTTGAATCTTGGAAGCGTCTCCCATCTATAACATTAATACGTAAAGGCAACTCTCTAATGATATAAACCCCACGTTTATCCGGCATTGTTGCTTAGGCCATATAAATAAGAAACGCATGGAGAAGCTCCATAAGGATGGATTGCTTCACTCTTTTGATTTTGAATCATTTGAGACATGTGAGTCTTGTTTACTTGGTAAGATGACAAAGGCACCTTTCACGGGACATAGTGAGAGAGCAAGTGACTTATTGGCACTCGTACATACCGATGTATGTGGACCAATGAGCTCAACGGCCGTAGGTTATCGTACTTCATTACCTTTACCGATGACTTTAGTAGATATGGTTATATCTACTTAATGAGGCATAAGTCCGAATCCTTTGAAAAGTTCAAAGAATTCCGTAATGAAGTACGTAATCATTTAGGGAAAAACAATCAAGTTTCTACGATCGTATCGTGGAGGGAATACTTGAGCCAAGAGTTTGGTAATCATCTCGAGAGATTGTGGAATTGTTCCACAGCCTGACTCCGCCAGAACTCCACAATGGAACGGGAGTGTCCGACGAGAAATCGCACCTTGTTGGACATGGTGCTACGATGATGAGCCAAAGTGATCTTCCGTTATCCTTCTGGGATATGCTCTTGAAACACGCACACACTAAATAGAGTTCCATCTAAGTCGGCTGAAAAGACACCATATGAGATATGGACAGGGCAACCCCTAGTTTGTCTTTTCTCAAAATTTGGGGATGCGGCTTATGTAAAACGTTTGGCTACCGACAAGCTCACACCCAAATCTCGACAAGTGCTTCTTTGTGGGATATCCTAAGGAAACTAAGGGATATTACTTTTATAATCTGGAACAAGGCAAAGTGCGTTGGTTCGCCCGAACACGGTGTCTTCTTGGAGAAAGAGTTTCTTTTCAAGAAGGGTTAGTGGGAGCAGTGGTGCATCTTGAAGAAGTTCAAGAAACACCGTAAAATGTTCTTCAGCGACACGTAACCACAACAGAGGTGCAAAGTGTTGCGCCACTCGCTTGTAGATACACCACTTCACTTAGGTCTCTGAAAGATCGGCTGCCAAGTGCCTGATAGTACACAAAAGTGAATAACGTGATATAATGGGTTGCTGGACAACGTACGAACCTAACATCTACGAGGAAGCAATGGTGGGACCCTATTCCAACAAGTGGCTTGGAGCCATGAAATCCGAAATAGTAATCCATGTACGACAATCAAGTTTGGAACTTGGCTGATCCAATTCGATGGTGTCAAAACCATTGGAGTGTAAATGGGTTTTTAAGAAAAGGCCGATATGGATGGAAATGTTCACATCTATATATACATTGGTGGCGAAAGGTTTAAAACAGATTCAAGGAGTTGATTATGATGAAACCTTTCTCGCCCGTCGCAATGCTTAAATCTATCTCTGATTATCCTAGCGATTGCTGCATATTTCGATTGGTGAGATATGGCGTATGGATGTCAAAACGCGCTTTCCTAAATGGAAACTAAGCTTATGATGTATACATGATACAACCTCGGGTTTTGTCGATCCGAATCGCTCGGAAAGATATGCAAGCTACGAAATCCATTTATGGATTGAAGCAAGCATCTCGGAGTTGGAATATTCGTTTTGATGAAGTAATCAAAGGGTTTGGTTTCATCAAAAATGAAGAAGAGGCCTGTGTTTACAAAAAGGTCGTGGGAGCGCAATTGTATTTCTAATCTTATATGTGGATGACATATTACCGATTGGAAATGATATCCCTATGCTTGAATCCGTCAAGTCTTCATTGAAAAATAGTTTTTCCATGAAAGACTTAGGGAGGCAGCATATATATTGAGCATTCGGATCTATAGAGATAGATCCAAGAGGCTAATTGGATTAAGCCAAAGTACATACATTGACAAGGTGTTGAAAAGGTTCAACATGCATGATTCCAAGAAAGGTTTCTTGCCCATGTCACATGGCATTAATCTTAGCAAGAATCGTGTCCTCGACACATGATGAGCGGAATAAGATGGGTATGGTTCCATATGCTTCGGCAATTGGATCCATCATGTATGCCATGCTTTGTACACGCCGCATGTCTCGTACGCTTTGAGTGCTACGAGCAGATACCGCCGATCCAGTGAAGGTCACTGGATCGCCAAAGAATATCCTTAAGTACTTGAGAAGAACTAAGGATATGTTCCTAGTCTATGGAGGTGAAGAAGAGCTCGTTGTAAGTGGTTACACCGATGCTAGCTTCCAAACAGACAAGGATGATTATAGATCGCAATGCTGGTTCGTGTTCGCCCGAACGGAGGCGCACACTGGAAGAGTTCCAAGCAGATCGTTGCTGATTCTACAACGGAGGCCGAGTACATTGCTGCTTAAGGCAAAGGAGGCTGTTTGGATCAAGAAATTCGTTTCGAGCTTGGTGTGATGACTAGTACGATCGGTCCAATGTCTCTATTGTGATAATAGTGGAGCCATTGCGCAAGCCAAGGAGCCGAGGTCACATCAAGTCCAAACACATACTTCGCGATATCATCTCATCCGCGAGATTGTGGACAGAGGTGATGTCAAGATATGCAAAGTGCACACGGATCTCAACATAGCCGATCCGCCGACAAAACCTCTCCCTCACCGAAGCATGAGGCGCACACAAGAGCAATGGGTATTAGATACTTACATGATTGACTCTAGTGCAAGTGGGAGATTGTTAGTGATATGCCCTAGAGGCAACATGGAGATGTTGGATATCACGTCAATGTTTATGTATAAATGAATAAAGTGTTATTCAGTTCCATGAAATAGACATCTTGTATTGATCAATAAGTACGTGACTTATTTATGAGACTCTATATGTATGAATCTATTTCTAAACGATCCTCGATCATATGTCATATTGTTGGAACAAATATGATTCTAAGATCGGCATGTTTATTGATTGATGATCATGTCTCATAGATCATGGGTATGGAGATACCAAATCAATAAACATGGACATATGTGTTGGAGAACACATTGTTGGATAGACCCACCATGAGACACTACAGAATTAATGTGCCATTAGTTGGTCTCGTGTAGTGTTGGTACAAAGTCCTTAGACCGAGATCACCATGGATTCCAACATGTGTAGTAGCCTACTTTGGGACTACCAAACGCTATTCCGTAATCGGGTAGTTATAAAGGTAGTTTTCGGGTTTGCTATGAAACATGGAGTGGGATGAGTGATCAAGATGGAATTTGCCCCTCCTTTGGAGAGATATCTCTGGGCCCTCGAGGTAATGGATTATGGAAATGCATGGCCATGCTAAGTTGATTGAGGAGTCAATCAATGCACGATAATCCAATACGGTTCGAGTGAATGGTTAAGCTATTGAAGGGATGGCACACATCTTGCCTATAGCTTAACCGGTATCGTGAGGCAAAGGGATTTGTGTACACATTACAGGTTCGAGCCGATATTATATTCTTGTATACTATGGTGTCAATATGTGCCGCTAGGCGCCGTATTGACAGTGTCCGAGTTGGACTCGAGCCGACGATCGGCTAAGTTAGACTATAGCCGAAACCGAGTATACCCGAACCTACGGGTCGCACGCTTAAGGGGATAGAATAGATATTCGAGTTGGACTCGGATACGGCTCGATCGGATAGGGATCCGATCGGATAGAGTCCTATGGGCTTACGACGTATGGGCGGCCAACTCTATGAGATACGGATGAGATCCGATTCAAAATAGAGTCCTAATCGGCCACTAGTCCCGTCGGCCAACTCTATATAAAGGAGGAGGGTGGAGAGCTGAATAGACGTCAATTGCATCGCGTGCAAAGTCGCCGAGATCAATCTCCACGGAAACCCTCCCCACTTTCGAGCCAAACCCTAGCCTTGCATCGCGTGCTAGCACACGGGTGTACGGCGTTCGTCCCTGGACGTGTGGATACGGTAGAGGCGCCGCTACGTTGCGCTCTTGATCGGCGTGGCCGGGCGCATCGGAGCGAGGCGTGAGAACGCGGCCGGACGACTCGAATCGGCTGATTGGCGAATCGGCCGTGTCTCCGGAATCGGCTACATGTTCGGATCGGATTGCCTGATTGGCTATTCATTGCACTCTACTCCAATCGGTAACGATCTATCGGCCCTTACTTGCAAGTGTTCCTGGTTTGCGCGGTAGAAATTTTTGTTTTCGGCTAGCGTAGCTTCCGCGTAACCCTACAATGGTGAGGGTGTACACGGTTAGGCACGACTCGGGTCGGCCTTTCCGTCGTACTTCTCAATTCCTATTTGGCCTAAAAGCCATTCGCCAATGCACTCGCGCAGTCCCGAGTGAAAAGGTGTACTCCATCGTCATTGCCGTTGGCGAGCCCCCTTCGATCTGTGGGAGCGCTGATCTCTGCTTCTTGATAGCGCCGGTCAAGGACTTCCCGCAGATCACTGGGGCGGGGTCCTTGGCGTGCTGCTTCGATAGTCCAGTTGTTGCCGCGGGGGCGACCTCGCGGTGGACGGGTGGTCATCCACGCGCTTTCGTGGGAGTCGGCCGATTGCTCTGATGTTTCGCGTGGTCTCATGGCGAAGGTCTCTTGACCTAGTAACCGT
>JAIFGZ020000402.1:0-149694 GCA_019925245.2 Oryza australiensis
CCGTTTTGAGACAGGGAATCTTTCGTGTTCTTAGTACCATTTCCACTGGATCGAGTAGTTGGTACCCACGAATACGATCTTGGATAATCAAGTGCACATGCACGAATAGTCTTACATCAACATTATTACATCAATAGGCCCGAAGGCAATGTTCAACACACAAGACCTCATGGTCGAGTACAACACAAAGCGAGAAATTAGATACGGCGGTGGAATAGAGGCGGTGGCATGTCATTTGCCACGAGGCAACGACAGAAGCTAAGACCTAGTAAGCGCCATCATCACCCTCACTGGTAGTAAGCGTAGGGATCCTCCGGCTCTTCATTTCCATCAGCTGAAGGTTTGTGCGTATAGCAAGGGTGAGTACCAACCGTACTCGGCAAGCCAACACGGAATTAATGCATATGATAGGGTTATTCAAGGAATGGCTGGAGTTCTTTTGCATAAAGCCAATTTTCACAATCCTTTTCACAAGCCTATCAACTAGCCAAATCAAGTTTTAGTTTCATAGTTCATTAATCCGGCGACGGTTCGTCTACCATCCATCATGATTCCAAGGATGGCTTCCCGCCTCCGATTCATCATGATTTTCGGGAATCCACCCTTCTCGCATCTCGAGAAGTTGATCCGGCGAATGAAATCATCATGCACACCCACCCCGGCAGTTTTAAGTTTAAAGTCTAGCCAAGCGAAAGTCTTGTCACGATGCTCCATAACCGCGAGCACGGCTATTCGAATAGATTGATTCACTCACCTTTGCGGTGGATGTACACTTTACCCGTACTCCGCGACAGCCCAACAAATGAGCCTACGTCTCAACTCATGAGACGGTCACGGCAAAGCCTTTCGATAACCTTGCTTTGGCGTACCCGCTCCATTAACTTAAGCCCTCATGCACTCTAGCCGTCCTTTTCTAGCGGTGAGAGAGTTAGGTGCACCCGGGGTAAGGGAAGACTTCCTCAATCTTTAAGTTCAATTAATATCGATTTAATCCCACCATTCACAACAAAGGCCGCAGCCTCATTCTCATCACATAAACCACATCATAGAGAACCATCTATGCAAGGATACGCCTCCGCTCGGCTATCTAGTCGGCTAGGTCTATACCCATTCGAGAAATACGGTTACTTGCGGCTCGTTTCCGGCTATCTCATGGCTCGGTCCTTAATTGACCAGGGTCGGCACTTGCCTTTTCGGAATCCACCCAAATCATCCGGCCGCCCAGTCTAAATCATTGTATATCATTTTCAATTTTCATCATTCTCATGGCCATGTGGCGCTCATGTCTCCACGAGCCGCATTTCAACTACCTTCCCTAAGGTAGTTGCCCAAGCACAAAGCTTCTTTGTAAAATTATGAGTATGCGGGGATCTAGTATAAGCAAGGCTAAGCATTTCTTCAGAAGTTAGCCTCCGGTCATATCACATCGAAGGTTACAAAGAATAAATTCTAATGGTGATCAATATCAAAGCGGGGTATATCAAGCATAGGTCTTGTTTGTGTAAAGCATGCAATTTGTAGTTTGAAATCAACATCATTTCACAAAGTAGGATCAATATGTTCAAAGAGTGTGATGACTTGCCTTGCTCGCACGCTTGAGGGGTGGTGTCTTCAACGGGGTCGATGCCGGTTTCTTCGGGTGCTACCCGTACGTGCGAAAGATCGATTGTATTCAATTAGAATTCAATAAAATACCGAAAGATCGAAAAGAACCATAAAAGCCATGAAATGACTCCAAATGTTTAGCCCAAAATTCTACTTGAGTTAGGACAAGGGTTGCTAGGAAAAATCCGATTTTTGGAATCGAGTCGATGTGCTAGGGTTTTCGCAAAGACGACGATCGTAATTATTTGAGAAATTAGGTTTGGAAATGTCGGCGGGGAATTCGTGCTCGAGGTTTTGAAGGTTTAAGCACAAAGAGAAGCCTATTTAAATGGCGAGAAAGAATTAAACGAAGTCCGGATTTAAAAACGCGAAACGAAATTCCGGAAAAAGTCCGATTTCGATTTTCAACTTTGCACCGAGAAAACATACAAGAAAATAATTTATTTTTGCCCAAAATTTTACTCAAGTCTACCCAAAATATTTTCCAAATTTTCTAAAATTTTTCCTAATTTTTCCCTTATTTTTCTCTTTTTTTTTCTTTTTCTCGTCGCACTATTCATTGGCGCCAACCGTTCGGCGGTCCGTCCAAAACGAGGCGGCGCGCGACAAAGGGGCGGAGCGGGGGGCCTACCGGTGACGGTGGCCTCGGGGAGGAGCGATGGGGCAACGGGGAAGGCTTTGCGCACGGCGGCGCTTGGTTGCGGCGGCGGCTCTCGGCGGCGCTCGGGAACGTAGAGAGGAGCGGTGCGGCAAAAGCGGCGGGCGCCGCCACTTTTATAAGCGCGGCCGAGGGGCTCGGCGCGGGCGTGGGGTGGAGACACGCGGCGACGCACGGGGATGGGCGGGTACGGCGGCGCAGCGCGGCGGGCGAGCGCGCGGCGCGGGCAGGGTCCGGCGCGGCGTGCGCGCACGGCGTGGGGTCCGGCGCGGCACGGCCGCGTGGCGGCGAGGGCACGGGCGCGCGGGCGCGGGCGGCGTGGCGCGAGGGGTCCGCGCGGCGCGCGTGCCGCGCGCGCGTGGCGCTTCGCGGGGGTAGGGGCGGTGCGCGCGCGCTGCGCGCGGCACGTGGCGGCGCTCGCGAGCGGGCGGTGCACGGCGCGTACGGCGTCGAACACTTGGCGCGCCATGAGCGGTGCAATTTCCGATTTTTCCCGATTTTCCATTTTAATTTTCCATTTCTATTTTTCTTTCCTCTAAAAATTCCAAAATAAATTCATAAAATTCAAAAATAATTTTTAACACAATATTTTCAACTTTTCTCCACTTTTATTTTCCCACAATATTTTTCATATTTAATTATTTAAAATCCCTCTTCTCAAATTTCAATATCCTCCCTTTATTTTTCCAAAATTTTCTCGGATTTGAGTACGACTCGAGAATTTTTATTATTTATTTTGTGTCCTAATTTATCTTCTCCCAACCATAATTTTTATTTTATATTTCCCAAAATGCGTTTTCATAAATCCGTGCTTTCCGATTTCTTTTTAAAAATCCCGGATACGGACTTTCGCATCTTTCGTTTTGAAAACTCCAAATTATCCAAAAACAGAAAGGAAATTGATCACGTCTAAATTTATGCAATGAGGCGGCAAATAAGAAGCAACAAACCCGAGAAAGAAGCAACAAGCGAAGGTTTTGAAAGTTCCGATTTTACGTTCCGATTTCGGTTTCTTCGATTTTCAGGATGTTACAAACCTACCCCCTAACAATAAATCTCGTCCCGAGATTTCTTTGCTGCTGAGTAGGTGTGGGTATTTCGTCTTCAGGAACTCCTCGCTCTCCCGGGTAGCCTCTTCTTAGTGTGATTGCTCTATTGTACTTTGTACATGCGCCATGACTTGGTCAGTGTCTTCTTTTACGCCTCGTCCAGTATCTTGATTGGATGCTCAGGGTAGGTAAGATCACTGTGGACATGGATGGTTTCTAAAGGAGCTTGCTCTTCGGCACCCGTAAACATTTCTTCAAGCTGCGACACGTGGAATTTTGGTGGACATCGAGAGAGGTTCTCGGGCAGCTCCAGCGGTAGGCCACTTCTCCTCTCCTAGCGTTTATCAAGAATGGGCCCACGTACCTTGGTGCGAGTTTCCCTTTGACCTTGAATCTCGAGTTCCCGTAGTGGTGAGACCTTCAAATACATGTAGTCACCTTCTTTAAATTCTAATTCTCTTCGGCGGGTGTCCGCGTAGCTCTTTTGTCGTGATTGAGCAGCTTGTAATCCGTCCGGATTAGGCGAACCTTTTCCTCGGCCTCTTTGATTATGTCCGGCCCGAATACGGTTTGTTCGCCGGTTTCGACCACATTAATGGGGTTCGGCATCGGTGACCAAATAGAGCATCGTTTGGTGACATCTTAAGACGGCTTGATAGCTATTGTTGTAGGAGAACTCGGCGTACGGCAAACATTTCTCCCAATCCTTGGTGAAATCCAACGCACGAGGCTCTCGGCATATCTTCTAGTACTTGATTCGTCCTTTCGATGCCGTCGATGCGTGGGTGGTAAGCGGTGCGAAGGCGAGGTGACTTCCGAGTGCCTCGTGGACTTTGCTCCAAAAATGAGACGTGAATTGGGTACCACGATCCGATATAATCCTCTTGGTACACCGTGGAGACATACAATCCTACTCATGTATAGTTCCGCTAGCTTGGCACTTGTTGTAGTTAGTTTTTACGGGAATAAATCGGCGGTCTTGGTGAGCCGATCTACTATTACCCAAATGGAATCGTAACCGAGTCGCGAGTTTTGGGTAGTCCCACTATGAAATCCATGTCTATCTCGTCCCATTTCCATTCGGGAATCTTGAGCGGCTGCGCAAGCTGCTTGGTCGTTGATGCTCGGCTTTCACCCTTTGGCACACATCGCACACGGCTACGTATTCGGCTACATCTCTCTTCATATTGGGCCACCAGTATTCTCCCTTCAAATCGGTACATTTTTGTGCTTAGGGATGTAACGAATATGCCGATTCGTGAGCTTCTTTTAAGATCAACCCTCTCAAACCACCTCATTTAGGCACGCTGAGATTCTTTTCTTGTATCACAAGATTCCCTTGTCGTCTATTGAAAATTCCTTAGCGCGCCCAGCGCCATGCGTTCCTTGATTTCCTGGGTTTCCTCATTCCCTTTTGGGCTTCTTCTATTTGAGTCCTCGAAGGGGTTGGATTTCCAGTGAGTTCACTTCTCGTGAGGAATCGGGTGCGATTAAGTCGAGCCATTTCTTCTTGGAGCTCATGGCCATACCTCCCAATCCCATGTGGTTGCATTGGGCTTTGCGGCTTAGCGCATCGGCCACTACATTTGCCTTGCCGGGATGGTAATGGATTCCTAGATCGTAATCCTTGATCAACTCCAACCATCGTCTCTGTCGTAGGTTGAGATCAGGAGTAAAGAAATATTTCAAGCTCTTGTGATCGGTATACACATCACGGTGGTTCCCGATCGAGATAGTGTCTCCGGATCTTCAACGCGTGAACAACCGCGGCTAGTTCTAGGTCGTGTGTGGGATAATTCTCCTCGTGGGGTAATAGCGTCGCGAGGCATATGCTACGACCTTCCCATCCTGCATTAACACGCCTCCTAGTCCTTGCCGAGACGCATCACGGTACATCACGAAATCCTTCCGATTGTCGGGTAAGGTTAAGATTGGGGCGGTGGTTAACTTTTCTTTTAGTTGGTCGAAGGCTTTTTGACACTTCTCGTTCCATTTGAACTTCTTTTTCTTCTTGAGAAGTTGTGTCATAGGTCGGGCTACGGTGGAAAACCCTTCGATGAACCGTCGATAATACCGGCCAAGCCCAAGAAACTCCGAACTTCCGTCAACGACTTGGATGCCTTCCATTCCGTGACAGCTTCGACCTTGGCGGGGTCTACCGCTACTCCTCCAGCTGAAACCACGTGGCCAAGAAAAGCGACTTCCTTGAGCCGAACCTCGCATTTGCTGAACTTTGCATACAGCTGGTGCTCTCGTAGTTTTTCCGAGTACCGGCCATACATGCTCCGCATGTTCCTCATCGTTCTTGGAGTAGATAAGTATATCGTCGATAGATACCACTACGAATTTATCCGGGTATTCCATGAATACCTTGTTCATCGAGTTCATAAAATATGCGGGGCATTGGTCAATCCAAAGGACATTACGTGAACTCGTATAAACCATAACGTGTAGAGAACGCCGTCTTAGGAATATCTCCAGCTCTAATCTTCAGCGATGATATCCCGACCGAAAATCAATCTTTGAGAACACTTGCGCACCCTTATGTTGATCGAATAGGTCATCGATTCGAGGTAGTGGGTACTTGTTTTTGATAGTCACTTCATTCAATGATCGGTAGTCCACGCACATCCTCATACTCCCATCCTTCTTCTTGACGAAAATCTGGGGCTCCCAGGGAGAAGAAGCTGGGCGTACAAATCCCTTCTCTTGTAGTTCTCGGATTTGCTTCTTGAGTTCCTCTAACTCGTTGGCCGGCATTCGATAAGGTCTTTTGGATATGGGGCAGTACCGGGCATTAAATCGATGATAAACTCTATGTCGCGATCCGGGGCATTCCGGGCAATTCCTCGGAAACACGTCCGGTATTCTTGTACTACGGCATCCCGCCTAGAGGTAGCATGGTGAATACTCCCGCAGCTTGCTTGCATAGCTTCGGGTTTTGATCCATAGTTATGCTCATCGGTGATCCCCATGGGGTGGATACCGTGACTTCCCTTTGCAGTCTATGATTCCATTATTCTTGGTCAACCAATCCATCCGAGTATGACATCAATGGTTTGGGGTGATAGCACCATAAGGTTTGAAAGAAACACCACGTCCCTAATCCGTATGGGTACATTGATGCAAGCATGGGGTACGGTTATGTCTCCCGGTGAGTGTACCAACATAGGCCTCTTAAGTGCTACTTGGTGTAGGTGGTGTTGTTTGCTTACTTGGGAAAATATGAATGAATGCGAGGCTCGAATCGAATAAAACTTTAAGCGGGGTAGAGTTGATAGAGAACATACCCATTAGTACGCTCTGGTCCTCTTGAGCTTCTTCAGCACGCACGTGATTCACCTGGCCACGTCGAAACCCGGTGGCGGCCTCGTTGGGTAGCGGGGTCTGAACGGACCGCATCTGCGGCGGGGTGGGGTTCCTCGGACGGGCGTTGCATTGGCGCCGGTGCACGCAGGAGTGTTGTGTGGTTTGGGGCAGCTATTGGAGTAGTGCCCGTATTCTCCACAATTGAAGCGACTCACATTCTCCTTCCGGAGCGGCTAGGGTTGGCGTTGGTGTACGGCGAGGTGTGGCGGCTGCGACATGGTCGGGAGCCGGGAACGATCGGCTGCCGACGTTTGGCTTCCATCCAGATGGGGTGGCTCCCTTGGGACGTTGTGGCGCTCCCTGAAATGGGCGGGCCATAGCGAGCCTCCTTTGCGGTTATTTTCTATCATCTTTTGGTCGTGTTCAAGCCGAACGACCTTGTTGATGAGGCTTTGGAAACTGGTGTGGTCCTGTCCGATCATCGGTCCTCTCAGCTCATCATTTAGTCCCTCGATGAATTTATCCATCTTCTCTTCCTCGTCCGTCAGTCACTTGTGGCGTAACGGGCAAGCTGGGTAAACTTGTTCGGGTACTCTTGTCTTGGTGTTTCCTTGACGCAGACTGCGGAATTCTTTTCTTCATCCTCATAGCTGCGGTGGCACAAAATTCTCACGGAACGCAGCCGTGAATTCTTCCCATGTCGGTTCTCCGGCATCTTCACTCACGTTTCCTTGTAGGTGTCCCACCGAGTCACTTGCGGGACCTTCTAGCTGGTTAGTGGCGAAGATAACTCTATCTGCTTCTCGAACTTGGACGAGAGTTAGCTTTTTCTCGATCACCCTCAACTAGTCCTCAGCATCCATGGGTTCTTCGGCCGTGGAGAAGGTTGGTGGCTTAGCTCGCATGAACTCTCCTAAACTTGATCCTCCTCGACTTCCCGGTTGTTGGCAATCGCTTGGAGCGAGTTGGGTTTGTAAAGCCATAACCTCCGCTGAGTGGAGGGGTTGGGCTCCGGCGGGTTCTCGTTGTTGGCGGCGGCTCACGGCGATGCGCCATCCGAAGAAGATAGATGAATTAAGAGATCGGGCTGTTAAGGTCATGGTCCCTAGGGGATTTTTCTTCAAGTTGTTTTTAAATGATCTTCAATCACAAGCATGGTAAAATAATAACAAGCTCATTAATTAGGATACCACAAAGCGATACTTAGGTCCATCATATTACATCAAAGGTACACGGATTTGTACATGCACAGTCCTTCATGCCATGATAACAACAACTACATCGTCTTACCTTGTATTAACTAGTTAAGGGGAATAGAGTGTGGTCCTGCTTGCCGAGCCGTCCCGAGCGAGATCAAGGCGGGGTGGTCCTCCCGCCTAGTTGTCCAACCATCCGCAAGAGCCAGGTGCGGGAAGTGGGTGGTCCGCTGCTGAAGCAAATCGGAGTCCCCATGGCTCGGAGGTGGTGGCCTCGGAGTCATGCCGAATCTTCTGCTCGGTGGCCGCGTACTCTTGCGAGCGGTCGGCGGGTGAGGGCCTCCGGTGTGAGTCGGCCGACGAGAGGGAGCTTCCTCCTCCATTGGATCGGTGTCTTGGACTCCCATTTGACCTCCATAGGTTCCGCCTCGGACTCCGAGTCGGTGTGGATCTGGATGGGGTTCTCCTCTCCCGATCCAGGCTCGGATGGCACTGCTACGGAGCTCGAGGTGGGTCCCATGGACGTGGCAGCAGTGGGGTCTATCAGGTACGGCGCAGGCTCTGTGCTCAACATAAAAGCTTGCTCCATCATGGCTTGAAAGGTATCCAAGCATGCTGGAGTCATAAGGTAATAGTGGTCGGGCACGGGAGCGGGGTGTTGGTACAATCTCGGTAGAAGTACTGCGGCGTGGACAGGGCGGAGTGCGCCGGCCGCTCCTCCAGTGGTCGACTTGCTTCTTGCTCTTCTGAGCTGCTCCTCCAGCTCTACCAGGGCTTCCCCACGGGCCATGTAGCGGTCCGAGAGTTGCTCATATTGGGCACCGTTGGCTTGCGGTGAGTCGCAGCATGTTGATCGATCCCCACAGCCACGGTTGCTCTCGACCGGATCATTGAGGCGTGTCTGCGGTCGTTGATCTCAAGCAAGGCCTCTTCGTAGCGATCATCTGCCGTCTCGCCCGGCGTGATAGACGTGTGACCATCGGGTTGTAGCGGCGGGGGTGGCCTCCACGGTGCAACCGGGTTGCCTTCCTCGCGATAGGGATGGTGCACGAACTCGTCACCGTGAGTTCTGCACGATGTATCGCATTAAGGCGAAGAAATGCTTCGCGGGCCGCATCTGGATGGCGCTTCGCTAAATCCCGGTGATAGCGGGTGTGAAAGCAGAAAGATGTTTCACTTCCCATGCGGGCTTCCACGGAAACGGCCGCCTCCCATGCTGGATATCCTTCGGAGCCATGCCTTTTGATTTGGTAGGTGGGTGGTTTCGGGTATCTTAAACACCATAGCGGGGACCAAGGCGTGCCACAAACCCCTCGTCTCGTGGGATGGTGATCTCCTAGGCTCCGTCATGGTTCGACATCGCTTTTGAAGGTAACTTAGGGTTAGAGGGAGATCATTTGGTAAAGAAAAGGAAATACAAATGTAGAAAAGGTATATTTGTATTTTCGGAAATAATAGTTTGAAAATGATCCTATGTAGGGATATTTCCCTTTAGCCAACTAGTCGGGGTAAGGCGCCATTTGGTCTTAGCCTACGGTCGCATGGCTCGATACCGGCTCTGTGGACCCCGTTTTTGAGACGGGAATCTTTCGTGTTCTTAGTACCATTTCCTGGATCGAGTAGTTGGTACCCACGAATACGATCTTGGATAATCAAGTGCACATGCACGAATAGTCTTACATCAACATTATTACATCAATTGGCCCGAAGGCAATGTTCAACACACAGGACCTCATGGTCCGAGTACAACACAAAAGCGAAATTAGATACGGCGGCGGAATAGAGGCGGCGGCATGTCATTTGCCACGAGCAACGACCGGAGCTAAGACCTAGTAAGCGCCATCATCACCCTCCCGGTAGTAAGCGTAGGGATCCTCCGGCTCTTCATTTCCATCGGCTAAAGGTTTGTGCGTATAGCAAGGGTGAGTACCAACCGTACTCGGCAAGCCAACACGGAATTAATGCATATGATAGAGTTATTCAAGGAATGGCTGGAGTTCTTTTGCATAAAGCCAATTTTCACAATCCTTTTCACAAGCCTATCAACTAGCCAAATCAAGTTTTAGTTTCATAGTTCATTAATCCGGCGACGGTTACGTCTACCATCCATCGTGATTCCAAGGATGGCTTCCCGCCTCCGATTCGTCATGATTTTACGGGAATCCACCCCTTCTTGCATCTCGAGAAGTTGATCCACCAACGAATGAAATCATCATGCACACCCATCCCAGCAGTTTTAAGTTTAAAGTCTAGCCAAGCGAAAGTCTTGTCACGATGCTCGATAACCGCGAGCACGGCTATTCGAATAGATTGATTCACTACACCTGCGGTGGATGTACACTTTACCCGTACTCCACGACAGCCCAACAAATGAGCCTACGTCTCAACTCATGAGACGGTCACGGCAAAGCCCGCTCCATGAACTTAAGCCCTCATGCACTCTAGCCGTCCTTTTCTAGCGGTGAGAGGAGTTACGTGCACCCGGGGTAAGGGAAGACTTCCTCAACCTTTAAGTTCAATTAATATCGATTTAATCCCACCATTCACAACAAAGGCCGCAGCCTCATTCTCATCACATAAACCACATCATAGAGAACCATCTATGCAAGGATCGCCTTCGCTCGGCTATCTAGTCGGCTAGGTCTATACTCATTCGAGAAGTACGGTTTATGCGGCTCGTTTCCGGCTATCTCATGGCTCGGTCCTTAATTGACCGGGGTCGGCACTTGCCTTTTCGGAATCCACCCAAATCATCCAGCGCCCCAGTCTAAATCATTTGTATATCATTTTCAATTTTCATCATTCTCATGGCCATGTGGCGCTCATGTCTCCACGGGCCGCATTTCAACTACCTTCCCTAAGGTAGTTGCCCAAGCACAAAGCTTCTTTGTAAAATTATGAGTATGCGGGGATCTAGTATGTGGGCTAAGCATTTCTACCGAAGTTAGCCTCCGGTCATATCACATCGAAGGTTACAAAGAATAAATTCTAATGGTGATCAATATCAAAGCGGGGTATATCAAGCATAGGTCTTGTTTGTGTATAGCATGCAATTTGTAGTTTGAAATCAACATCATTTCACAAAGTAGGATCAATATGTTCAAAGAGTGTGATGACTTGCCTTGCTCGCACGCTTGAGGGGTGGTGTCTTCAACGGGGTCAATGCCGGTTTCTTCGAGTGCTACCGTACGTGCGAAAGATCGATTGTATTCAATTAGAATTAAATAAAATACCGAAAGATCGAAAAGAACCATAAAAGCCATGAAACGACTCCAAATGTTTAGCCCAAAATTCTACTTGAGTTAGGACAAGGGTTGCTAGGAAAAATCCGAGTTTTGGAATCGAGTCGATGTCCTAGGGTTTTCGCAAAGACGACGATCGTAATTATTTGAGAAATTAGGTTTGGAAATGTCGGCGGGGAATTCGTGCTCGAGGTTTTGAAGGTTTGAGCACAAAGAGAAGCCTATTTAAATGGCGAGAAAACATACAAGAAAATAATTTATTTTTGTCCAAAATTTTACTCAAGTCTACCCAAAATATTTTTCCAAATTTTCTAAAATTTTTCCTAATTTTCCCTTATTTTCTCTTTTTTTTCTTTTTCTCGTCGCACTATTCATTGGCCGCAACCGTTCGACCGGAGTCCGGAAACAGGCGGCGGCGGCGCGACAAAAGGGGCGGAGCGGGGGCTTACCGGCGACGGCGGCCTCGAGGAGGAGCGATGGGGCAAGGGGAAGGCTTTGCGCATGGCGGCGCTTGGTTGCGGCGGCGGCTCTCGCGGCGGCGCTCGGGAACGAAGAGAGGGAGCGGTGCGGCAAAAAGGGGCGGGCGCTGCCCCTTTTATAGGCGTGGCCGAGGGGCTCGGCGCGGGCGCGGGGTGGAGAGGGAGGGCCGGCTCGACGCGGGCGCGGGTGGAGACACGCGGCGACGCACGGGATGGGCCGGGGCGGCGGCGCAACGCGGCGGGCGAAGCGCGCGGGTCCGGTGCGCGCGTGCGCGCGCGGCGTGGGGTCCGGGCGCGGCACGGCCGCGTGGCAGCGAGGGCACGGGGTAGGGGCGGTGCGTGCGCGGCGCGGCGCGGCGCGTGGCGAGCACGCGCGGGCGGGCGGTGCGGCGCGTACGGCGTCGAACACTTGGCGCGCCATGAACAGTGCAATTTCCGATTTTTCTCGATTTTCCATTTTAATTTTCCATTTCTATTTTTCTTTCGTCTAAAAATTCCAAAATAAATTCATAAAATTCAAAAATAATTTTTAACACAATATTTTCAACTTTTCTCCACATTTATTTTCCCATAATATTTTTCATATTTAATTATTTAAAATCCTCTTCTCAAATTTCAATATCCTCCTTTATTTTTCCAAAATTTTCCGGATTTGAGTACGACTCGAGAATTTTTATTATTTATTTTGTGTCCCAATTTATCTTCTCCCAACCATAATTTTTATTTTATATTTTCCAAAACGCATTTTCATAAATCCGTGCTTTCCGATTTCTTTTTAAAAATCCAGGATACGAACTTTCGCATCTTTCGTTTCGAAAACTCCAAATTATCCAAAAACACCGAAAGGGAAATTGATCACGTCTAAATTTATGCAACCGAGCTGGCAAATAAGAAGCAACAAACCCGAGAAAGAAGCAACAAGCGAAGGTTTTTGAAAGTTCGATTTTTACGTTCCGATTTCGGTTTCTTCGATTTTCAGGATGTTACACTTGTCCTTCGGCCCCTGGTTGTTGTTGCCATTATCCTTCTTAGGATGTCGACTTCCTCCCGACGCGCTTGTCGTCCCTTCTGTCAGCCGGTCTTGCCGCGACGCCTTGATCGCGTCACTGGACTTGGCGTAAGAGTTTCTTTGTCTCGAACATCCTTCACGCGTTTCGGTGGCTTGCGCCCAAATTTCCCGATCAACAGTTCATCACGAGACTCCCTTCGGAAGGCGGCGATGATGATGTCGTCGGTAATGTTGAGGATCTTGTTGCGCTTTTCCGAGAAGTGTCGGATGTAGTCCTTCAATGGCTCGTCGGCTTTTGGGCGACGTTGTAGAGGTCAAAGTGGGTCCCGGGCCTTTCAAAGGTGCCCCGGAAGTTGGCGATGAAGTGGTGCCTTAACTCACTCCACGAGTCGATCGAGCCTCTTGGCAAGCTCGTGAGCCAGTTCCTGGCCGAGTTGGCGAGGGCAACAGGTAAGTAATTGGCCATGGCCTTATTGTCTCCTCCGCTGCAGAGATGGTTGTTAGTGATATGCCCTAGAGGCAACATGGAGATGTTGGATATCACGTCAATGTTTATGTATAAATGAATAAAGTGTTATTCGGTTCCATGAAATAGACATCTTGTATTGATCAATAAGTACGTGACTTATTTATGAGACTCGATATGTATGAATCTATTTCTAAACGATCTCGATCATATGTCATATTGTTGGAACAAATATGATTCTAAGATCGGCATGTTTATTGATTGATGATCATGTCTCATAGATCATGGGTATGGAGATACCAAATCAATAAACATGGACATATGTGTTGGAGAACACATTGTTGGATAGACCCACCATGAGACACTACATGAATTAATGTGCCATTAGTTGGTCTCGAGGTAGTGTTGGTACAAAGTCCTTAGACCTGAGATCACCATGGATTCCAACATGTGTAGTAGCCTACTTTGGGACTACCAAACGCTATTTAACGTGGGTAGTTATAAAGGTAGTTTTCGGGTTTGCTATGAAACATGGAGTGGGATGTGAGTGATCAAGATGGAATTTGCCCCTCCTTTAGAGAGATATCTCTGGGCCCCTCGAGGTAATGGATTATGGAAATGCATGGCCATGCTAAGTTGATTGAGGAGTCAATCAACGGACGGATAATCCAATACGGTTCGAGTGAATGGTTAAGCTATTGAAGGGATGGCACACATCTTGCCTATAGCTTAACCGGTATCGTGAGGCAAAGGGATTTGTGTACACATTACAGGTTCGAGCCGATATTATATTCTTGTATACTATGGTGTCAATATGTGCTTGCTAGGCGCCGCTGATTGACATGTCGGCTGAGTTGGACTCGAGCCGACGATCGGCTAAGTTAGACTATAGCTGAAACCGAGTATACCCGAACCTACGGGGTCGCACGCTTAAGGGGATAGAATAGATATTCGAGTTGGACTCGGATACGGCTCGATCGGATAGGGATCCGATCGGATAGAGTCCTATGGGCTTACGACGTATGGGCGGCCAACTCTATGAGATACGGATGAGATCCGATTCAAAATAGAGTCCTAATCGGCCACTAGTCCCAGTCGGCCAACTCTATATAAAGGAGGGAGGGGTGGAGAGCTGAATAGACGTCAATTGCATCGCGTGCAACAGAAGTTGCCGAGATCAATCTCCACGGAAACCCTCCCCACTTTCGAGCCAAACCCTAGCCTTGCATCGCGTGCTAGCACACGGGTGTACGGCGTTACGTCCTCGGACGTGTGGATACCGTAGAGGCGCTGCTATGTTGCGCGCTCTTGATCGGCTGCGGTCGGGCGCATCGGAGCGAGGCGTGAGAACGCGGCCGGACGGCTCGAATCGGCTGATTGGCGAATCGGCTGTCTCCGGAATCGGCTAGCTTGTTCGGATCGGATTGCCACGATTGGCTATTCCATGCACTCTACTCCAATCGGTAACGATCTATCGGCCCTTACTTGCAAGTGTTCCTGGTTTGCGCGGTAGAAATTTTTGTTTTCGGCTAGCGTAGTTTCCGCGTAACCCTACAGTGGTATCAGAGCTAATCTTGCTTAGTTCGGGTTTTAGATTGGATCTGGAACAAGTTTTGCGCACGGGTTGATTAGATCAATCGGTTTTACGGGATCTGTTGAGGAGAGTAGATGGTAATTGCGTTCCTTGATAGTGTATCGGAACGACGTAATGTGATTACGTCGAAGCAATTTCCAAATAACTCGGTTTGAGTTGGGTTCGAGATAGCGTTCCTTGATAGTGTATCGGAACGGTATAATGTGATTATACCGAAGCTATCTCGTAGTCCGACTTTGTTGCTGCCTCGCGCCTACGGAAACCATCTCCCTTGATAGTGTATCGGGACCGCCGTGTGCGTACACCCCTTATAGGTCATCTCGATGCCGTAGCTCTGCGATAAGTAGAAAACGTTTCTACGCCTAACTTGTTTTTGCAGAGAATGCTTTGAGATGGTATGGCCCTATTGTATGTATGAGATGTATGAGATGCATGTGATGCATGTAATATTCTTTCATATGTGCAATCCCTGTAATATTCTTTCATACGTGCAATGCTTGTAATATTCTTTCACGACCTGCGAGTCGATGTAATCTTCAATTAGAGCTTCTATAGTAGTAGCTTAGTTTGAAGAAATCAAGCATTCGGCACTCGAAAGAACGGTGATGAAGATGGAGATCCTCTACACCGGCATGGAGATGGAGATCACCATGTGAAGGGGGCCATACTATTTCATTATATGCTATTCTATCTGCTTTCATATATGTGATATGTTTGTTTGATAGGATAGCATCCCTCGCAAAATTAAGTAGTAATGATGCCCTTCCAAATGTTGCACCGTCACCGTTATGCTCGTCAATGGTGGGTCTGCGCAAGCGAGTGCCATTCTCTATCATAACACGAGGGGGTATATGTCGGACATATACAGCAGGAGCATTTGGTTTACTTAACAAGGCTATCAAAACAGTTTTGGGCCTTGGGGCATAGGTTGGGGCCGGGGCATGGAGATGCCACACCAACAACAAGAGTCACATAGAGATGTGATTAGCAAGGAGTTGCTTACCGATGTTATTAATCTTCTAGCAGTGATGCCAAAGCTCACTAGAAAATTAATTAACATGTGGATCTTGACCCAATACGTAACCTAGAGGGAAGGTGGAAAATACGTAATGGGAGTCTAATGTTAAATTGTTTAACAATAGACATAGCATAAACATTGTGCTAAACTTTGCTTTTTCTGTTGTAGAATAAATGGCGGCTAATACTACACCCAGTACCTTTAATTTGCGATCTATTCTCGAAAAGGAAAAATTAAATGGAACAAACTTTATGGATTGGTATCGCAACTTGAGAATTGTTCTCAAGCAAGAGCGTAAGGAGTACGTTCTTGAAGTACCCTATCCCGAGGATTTGCCTAATAACGCCACTACAAGCGCACGGAGGGCTTATGAGAAGCACACTAATGATGCCCTAGATATAAGTGTCTCATGCTTGCTACAATGTCTCCGAGCTTCGAAGCAATATGAGAGCGCGATGCTCACACTATTATTCGGGACTGCGTGGTATGTTTGAGAACCAAGCTCGGGCCAAGAGGTTCAACACCTCAAAGTCCTTGTTTGCGTGCAGGCTTGTTGAAGGGAATCCCGTCGGTCCGCATGTGATAAAGATGATTGGCTATATCGAGAGTCCGGAAAAACTAGGTTTTCCCCTTAGCCAAGAGTTGGCTCGATGTGATTCTCCGGTCGCTCCCTCCGAGCTTCGAGCCATTCATATTGAATTATCACATGAACAATATGGATAGGACCTTGGCTGAATTGCATGGGATGCTAAAGACAGTGAGGAGAGTATCCAGAAAAACGGTCATCATGTGATGATGATGCGAAGGCTAAGCGCAAACCACTGTCAAGAAACTTTGCACCAAGAGGAAGTTAACTCCCGATGAGATCGCGAGTGCCTCTAATGCAAAGAAGGGCAAGAAGGGGTCGGCGGCATCGATGCCGTTTGCTTTCTACGCAAGGAGACAGAGCCACTTGGAAAAGGAACTGCAAGAAGTACATGGAGGATCTCAAGAAGAAGCAAAGTACGACTTACGCTCGGTATTAATGTTATAGACATTAATCTTGCTACTTCACCTACTCGACTCTTGGGTATTTGATACCGGATCGGTAGCTCATATTTGCAAATCGTTGCGGGGAATGAGAAGAAGTAGAGGATTGAGAAGGGGCGATGTGAACTGCGCGTCGGCAATGGAGCAAGCGTTGCTACGGTTCTTTGTCGGCACGATACCACTTCATCTACCTTCGGATTAGTTTTGGAATTAAATAATTGTTATTGTGTTCCAACACTATGTCAAAACGTTATTTCCGCTTCATGTTTGCAAGCGGAAGGATATGATTTTAGATCAATGAACAATGGTTGTTCAATATATCTCGAGATATGTTCTATTTTCATGCTCCATTGGTGAATGGATTATACGTTTTGAATCTTGAAGCGTCTCCCATCTATAACATTAATACGAAAGGCAACTCTCTAATGATATAAACCCCACGTTTATCCGGCATTGTTGCTTAGGCCATATAAATAAGAAACGCATAGAGAAGCTCCATAAGGATGGATTGCTTCACTCTTTTGATTTTGAATCATTTGAGACATGTGAGTCTTGTTTACTTGGTAAGATGACAAAGGCACCTTTCACGGGACATAGTGAGAGAGCAAGTGACTTATTGGCACTCGTACATACCGATGTATGTGGACCAATGAGCTCAACGGCCGAGGTGGTTATCGTACTTCATTACCTTTACGATGACTTTAGTAGATATGGTTATATCTACTTAATGAGGCATAAGTCTGAATCCTTTGAAAAGTTCAAAGAATTCCAGAATGAAGTACAGAATCATTTAGGGAAAACAATCAAGTTTCTACGATCGGATCGTGGAGGGAATACTTGAGCCAAGAGTTTGGTAATCATCGAGAGATTGTGGAATTGTTCCACGGTTGACTCCGCCAGAACTCCACAATGGAACGGAGTGTCCGAACGGAGAAATCGCACCTTGTTGGACATGGTGCGGTCGATGATGAGCCAAAGTGATCTTCCGTTATCCTTCGGGGATATGCTCTTGAAACATTTGCGCTCACACTAAATAGAGTTCCATCTAAGTCGGTTGAAAAGACACCATATGAGATATGGACAGGGCAACCCCTAGTTTGTCTTTTCTCAAAATTTGGGGATGCGAAGCTTATGTAAAACGTTTAGTCGACAAGCTCACACCCAAATCGACAAGTGCTTCTTTGTGGGATATCCTAAGGAAACTAAGGGATATTACTTTTATAATCGGGAACAAGGCAAAGTGTTTGTCGCCCGACACGGTGTCTTCTTGGAGAAAGAGTTTCTTTCAAGAAGGGTTAGTGGGAGCAGGGTGCATCTTGAAGAAGTTCAAGAAACACCGAGAAAATGTTTCAGCGACCACGAACCACAACGGGAGGTGCAAAGTGTTGCGCCACCGGTTGTAGATACACCAGCCCACGGAGGTACGAAAGATCACGTCGTGCGCCGCAGTACACAGTGCGGAACAACGTGATATATTGTTGTTGGACAACGATGAACCTAAGACCTATGAGGAAGCAATGGTGGGACCCGATTCCAACAAGTGGCTTGGAGCCATGAAATCCGAAATAGAATCCATGTACGACAATCAAGTTTGGAACTTGGTTGATCCACTGATGGTGTCAAAACCATTGAGTGTAAATGGGTTTTTAAGAAAAGGCCGATATGGATGGAAATGTTCACATCTATAAGGCGCGATTGGTGGCGAAAGGTTTTAAACAGATTCAAGGAGTTGATTATGATGAAACCTTCTCGCCCGTCGCAATGCTTAAATCTATTCGGATTATCCTAGCGATTGCTGCATATTTCGATTATGAGATATGGCAGATGGATGTCAAAACGGCTTTCCTAAATGGAAACCTAAGCGAGGATGTATACATGATACAACCTCGGGGTTTTGTCGATCCGAGAATCGCTGGAAAGATATGCAAGCTACGAAATCCATTTATGGATTGAAGCAAGCATCTCGGAGTTGGAATATTCGTTTTGATGAAGTAATCAAAGGGTTTGGTTTCATCAAAAACGAAGAAGAGGCCTGTGTTTACAAAAAGGTCGGTGGGAGCGCAATTGTATTTCTAATCTTATATGTGGATGACATATTACGATTAGAAATGATATCCCTATGCTTGAATCCGTCAAGTCTTCATTGAAAAATAGTTTTTCCATGAAAGACTTAGGGGAGGCAAGCATATATATTAGCATTCGGATCTATAGAGATAGATCCAAGAGGCTAATTGGATTAAGCCAAAGTACATACATTGACAAGGTGTTGAAAAGGTTCAACATGCATGATTCCAAGAAAGGTTTCTTGCCTATGTCACATGGCATCAATCTTAGCAAGAATCGGTGTCCTCGGACACATGATGAGCGGAATAAGATGGGTATGGTTCCATATGCTTCGGCAATTGGATCCATCATGTATGCCATGCTTTGTACACGCCCGAGATGTCTCGTACGCTTTGAGTGCTACGAGCAGATACAGTCGAGATCCGGTGAAGGTCACTGGACTGCCGTAAAGAATATCCTTAAGTACTTGAGAAGAACTAAGGATATGTTCCTAGTCTATGGAGGTGAGGAAGAGCTCGTTGTAAGTGGTTACACCGATGCTAGCTTCCAAACAGACAAGGATGATTATAGATCGCAATGCGGGTTCGTGTTCTGCCGAACGGAGGCGCGATCACTGGAAGAGTTCCAAGCAGGATACTATTGCTGATTCTACAATGGAGGCCGAGTACATTGCTGCTTCGAAAGCTGCAAAGGAGGCTGTTTGGATCAAGAAATTCGTTTCGAGCTTGGTGTGATGACTAGTACGACGGTCCAATGTCTCTCTATTGTGATAATAGTGGAGCCATTGCGCAAGCCAAGGAGCCGAGGTCACATCGAAGTCCAAACACATACTTCGGCGATATCATCTCATCCGCGAGATTGTGGACAGAGGTGATGTCAAGATATGCAAAGTGCACACGGATCTCAACATAGCCGATCCGCGACAAAACCTCTCCCTCGCCGAAGCATGAGGCGCACACAAGAGCAATGGGTATTAGATACTTACATGATTGACTCTAGTGCAAGTGGGAGATTGTTAGTGATATGCCCTAGAGGCAACATGGAGATGTTGGATATCACGTCAATGTTTATGTATAAATGAATAAAGTGTTATTCGGTTCCATGAAATAGACATCTTGTATTGATCAATAAGTACGTGACTTATTTATGAGACTCGATATGTATGAATCTATTTCTAAATGATCCTCGATCATATGTCATATTGTTGGAACAAATATGATTCTAAGATCGGCATGTTTATTGATTGATGATCATGTCTCATAGATCATGGGTATGGAGATACCAAATCAATAAACATGGACATATGTGTTGGAGAACACATTGTTGGATAGACCCACCATGAGACACTACAGAATTAATGTGCCATTAGTTGGTCTCGGGTAGTGTTGGTACAAAGTCCTTAGACCTGAGATCACCATGGATTCCAACATGTGTAGTAGCCTACTTTGGGACTACCAAACGCTATTCCGTAACTGGGTAGTTATAAAGGTAGTTTTCGGGTTTGCTATGAAACATGGAGTGGGATGTGAGTGATCAAGATGGAATTTGCCCCTCCTTTAGAGAGATATCTCTGGGCCCCTCGAGGTAATGGATTATGGAAATGCATGGCCATGCTAAGTTGATTGAGGAGTCAATCAACAGACAGATAATCCAATACGGTTCGAGTGAATGGTTAAGCTATTGAAGGGATGGCACACATCTTGCCTATAGCTTAACTGGTATCGTGAGGCAAAGGGATTTGTGTACACATTACAGGTTCAGAGCCGATATTATATTCTTGTATACTATGGTGTCAATATGTGCTGCTAGGCGCCGCTATTGACAGGTCGGCTGAGTTGGACTCGAGCCGACGATCGGCTAAGTTAGACTATAGCCGAAACCGAGTATACCTGAACCTACAGGGTCGCACGCTTAAGGGGATAGAATAGATATTCGAGTTGGACTCGGATACGGCTCGATCGGATAGGGATCCGATCGGATAGAGTCCTATGGGCTTACGACGTATGGGCGGCCAACTCTATGAGATACAGATGAGATCCGATTCAAAATAGAGTCCTAATCGGCCACTAGTCCCAGTCGTCCAACTCTATATAAAGGAGGGAGGGGTGGAGAGCTGAATAGACGTCAATTGCATCGCGTGCAACAGAAGTTGCCGAGATCAATCTCCACGGAAACCCTCCCCACTTTCGAGCCAAACCCTAGCCTTGCATCGCGTGCTAGCACACGGGTGTACGGCGTTCTGTCCTCGGACGTGTGGATACCGGAGGCGCTGCTACGTTGCGCGCTCTTGATCGGCTGCGGTCGGGCGTATCGGAGCGAGGCGTGAGAACGCGGCCGGACGACTCGAATCGGCTGATTGGCGAATCGGGCGTCTCCGGGAATCGGCTACACTGTCCGGATCGGATTGCCCTGATTGGCTATTCCGCGCACTCTACTCCAATCGGTAACGATCTATCGGCCCTTACTTGCAAGTGTTCCTGGTTTGCGCGGTAGAAATTTTTGTTTTCGGCTAGCGTAGTTTCCGCGTAACCCTACAATGGTGAGGGTGTACACGGTTAGGCACGACTCGGGGTCGGTCTTTCCGTCGTACTTCTCAATTCCTATCGGCTTAAAGCCATTCGGCCAATGCACTCGGCGCAGGTCCCGAGTGAAAGCAGGTACTCCATCGTCATTGCTGTCGGGCGAGCCCCTTCGATCTTCGTGGGAGCGCTGATCTCGTTCTTGATAGCGCCGGTCAAGGACTTCCCGCAGATCACTCGGCGGGGTCCTTGGCAGGCTGCTTCGATAGTCCGAGTTGTTGCTGCGGCGGACCCGGTGGTGGACGGGTGGTCATCCACGTCGCTTCTCGCGGGAGTCGGCCGATTGCTCTTGATGTTTCCGCGTGGTCTCATGGCGAAGGTCTCTTGACCTAGTAACCGTCTGATCTCGTTCGGGCCTCTTGTAGTCCTTCGATCGCAGCGGCGGAAGTCTGCTTCTGTCGGGTGTTTCTGCCATAGACTCAATCGGCCTTCGTGCTGAGGTGGAGGGAGAGCCGTTGGCTGTAGCCGCAACGATGGTCTTGATCTTTTCTAGGATTGGCGTCACGTCGGGGGGTGCCGTCTCGATCACAGTGTCGAGGAGGGTGAGGGCGGCAACGACGTTCTGTTGAGGCGTCTGGAAGATGTTGGTGTTGTCGACTCGCATCTGAAGTATGGCCTCCCGAGCAGATCACCCGGTCGCCCTCAGGTCTCGCTTTCTTCTGTCGGCTTCCTCCTTGCACCTCTTCTCATCTTCCGCCAGCTTGCGCTCCTGCTCAAGCTGGCTTGTTCTTCCTCTGTGACCCTGCGGGCCATGGCTGAGTCGGTCTCGGCCACCTCAGCCATGAGGACGTTGAAGCACTTCGGCTTGTAGTCCTTGTCGTAGTCAGAATCGTTGGCCTCGTCCGAGGGGACGCCGTAGAGATTGTCGAAGCCCGAAGAGCTAAGGTACTCATCTAGCTCCGAGGATGAGCATGACCCGAACGGTTGGAGGATGATGGCAATTTCCCTTGAGCCTGGGTTGCTCGAATCTAGATCGTTCCAGTCCGAGTCATGACTTGATGACGGGGGTTCCTCCGAGTGGGTCGATCTTGACTCGGGGGAGAGGAGTTTGCAATAGATCTCTATGGCGTTTGGTAGTCCAAACGGTGCCGAGAGGGTTTCTCCCTCGGAGTGGATTGATTCCAACGGGGAGGTCAGAAGATGGCTGTAGATCTCAGCGGCGTTCGGCAGTCCGAACAGCACCGAGTGATTTCTTCCTTCTGAGTGGATGGACTTTGTCTTGGAAGTCAAAGCTGTGTCGTAGATCTCAGCGTTGTTCGGCAACCCGAACGGCGCCGAGTGGATTCCTCTTTCCAAGCGGGCCGAACCCATCTCGGAAGTCAGAACCTTGTTGTAGATCTCAGCGTTGTCCGGTAGCCCGAACGGCGCCGAGCAGGTTCCCCTCCTGACTGGTCCGAATCCGAGTCAGGGAAGGAGATCTTGTTGAAGCCTCTGGCGGCGAAGTCGTCGATGCCTGATGAAGATCCCATCACGCTTGCCGGCGAGATTGAAGAAGAGGTCTTGACGCACGGTCCCCTACCTGGCACGCCAACTGTCGAAACTTGGTTTCGGCAATAGAAATTTGGGGGTGCAGTCAAGATCGCCAAGCTCGATGGGTTAGGTGGAAAACAAGGTTTAGGCAGGTTCAGGCCCTCTCGTGAGGTAATACCCTACTCATGTTTCGGGGATTCAATCCGCCGAGTGTTTATTGATCTCAAGATCTTTTGCTCCTAAAGTCGATAGCTCATGAATCTGATATCCCTCAAGGGACGCCCCTTACCCCCTTATATAGTCTTGGGAGGCGGGCTTACAAGTCGGAAACCATATCTTACTCTAAGTCGATTTCCTCAATCTTACCAAACCGTGACTATGAGCCGTTGCCTTATCTATTCAGCAACGTAACACCCAAGTCATAGCTGGTTTACATAACTAGCAAGCGTAACCTATTCCTATTCCCAGTCGGATAAGCTTGCCATGTGGGTATCCGATTGCCATAATCTCCACTGTTATCGACATGATCGGCCAGATCAATCCACCCTCAAGCAAAGGACACAAGTTTATATTTGTGGCGACCGATTATTTTACCAAGTAGGTGGAAGCAATTCCTTTGAAGAAAGTTGACTCTGGAGATGCCATCGAGTTTGTTAAGGAACACATTATATACCGATTTGGTTTCCCTCAAACTATAACTACGGATCAGGGATCTATCTTTGTCTCAGATGAGTTTGTTCAGTTTGCCGACGGCATGACGATCAAGTTAGTCAATTCTTCGCCGTATTATGCTCAGGCTAACGGGCAAGCAGAGGCCTCAAATAAAAGTATAATTAAACTGATAAAGAGAAAGATCGCTGAGTATCCAAAGCAATGGGAAGGACCTTTCAAGATCCACGATGCGTTTCTAAAGGAGACTACATGCTCGAAGGGTTGGACGGAGAGGTGTTTGGTCGGGCCCTAAGTGGCAAATATCTGAAGAAGTATTACCCCAGTGTCTGGATCAACTCATGATTCGGCTAAGGTCTAGCCGAATCATATTAGCCGATGCGTTGAATACGCATCGCCTTTAGGTCATTTTTATGCTAAGTTTTTCCCCTAATTTTTATACATCGGCTCCGCCTAGCCGATAGCGGCACAATAGTCAGTTTGATAATTTTATTAATGCTGAAGACATTATCAACAAAATTAAGGGGGCATACATACATACTATCAGAAATCGGACTTAGCAAACTTTCAATGTTTTCGGAGCATTTAAGACGTCATTGGCAAGTACACACATATATAATGTCGGCAAGCCGGTTACAAAAGAGCCACGAGTTTGAGTTACAAAAATTCCTAGCCAACTATTACAATCAGTTTAGCAGGAAAGGAAGTTGGTGATAGCCGATATCACTTTACGATGAACCTCGTCTATCTCTTCGATGGCCTTGGCGTCGGCTGCATCACTCCCTGGGATCGGCTTCATCGCCCTGGCCATATCAGATAAATGTGACACGATCGCCTTGATCTTCGCTCGTTGGTCCTCAATCTCTTTCGGTAGGCCAGCCACACGCTGTTCTTTGGCCAGGATGTTGGCTTCAACCCTAGCAAGTTCGGCTGCCAGTTCTTCCCGATGTTTGTGAAGCCGATCAAGCTCAGCGATCGGCTCAGTCTTCAAGGCATCGAACTTGGCTTTCTCAGCGGTGATTTCTTGTTGGCTGGCTCTGATGTTGGCCTCCAACGCTTGGTTTTCTCGGCGATCGACTATTCTTTGCTTGGCTCGTTCGAACTTGTGCTGATGCGCCTCCATGAAGGTGGCCGGTGCGGTGATATCAGCCAGCTGATCTGGCAGCCGATCCTGGACGTCTTCAAACCGACTTCAGATGGAACCGCAGTCGGTGACCAAAAAGTCGAGGAAGCACTCTAGTCGCTTGGCTGTGTTCGACAGGGTAGCCCGTAGGTCCTCGTTCGACAGCACCATGGCCTTGTCGGCATCCTCATCAGGGTCCAGAAACTCTGAGAGGTCGAAGTCCAAAAGATCGGCTACGGTCTGCAAGACAGGAGGTAGTTAGAATGATCGATAAAACTAGTAAGCTGATTTATGAAGTTGAAAGAACTTACATGGACAATCGGGACCGAGGTAGCCATGTCTTCGGCATCACCACCACCTGCAGCCGTTGGCATGTGTTCGCTCGATACGTGGGGGGCAGGTGTTGGAGCACGAGGAGGCTGAAAAAAGATACAAGTCGAAATTGGCCGTGTTGATAAGAAAAATTGGGGATGGCAAAATTTACCAAGGAAGGAGGAGCCGTCTTTTTCTTGGCAGCCGGTTCTTCGCCTACAAACACAAAAGGCCGATGAAGCATGAACTTGGAAAAGGTGATGAGATATAATGATGAAAGGTGTTTACCAGTTGGGAATGAGGGCCGCGCTTCGGAGGGCTCGGAGTCTTTTCGATTGTTTGTTCAGCCGACGGAGTCCGGGCATGTTTGTTTGAAGAGCTCGTTTCGGCTGCGAAAGATCGATAGCTTGGTCCATCTCCTCATCCCTAACTTCTTCTTCAAGGATTGCATCCACATCTGGATCGACTGGAGGCAAGTCGTCGGCTGGAGTTGGCTTCGGCTTCTTCGAAGCCCGTTTCTTTTTCTCTGCAGCCCGGGTAGTAGCAGCCGACGGCTTCGCCCTCTTCTACCGATGCAATGGCTCACGGGTTTGGCCATGAAGGAGTGTTGTTACCTTTGGCGCGTGGAAGCCGATGATCGATGGGGCCAACCCGTAGCCACCGGACAACAAGCCAGGAGCATAGAGGATTGCCACTCCCGTGTTGCTTGCGTGTGGGGGAGAGGCATCGGTTGTCTGCAAAAAATGAGGCATGGTTAGTCAAATATATGAGTAATGGCCGAGAGGGACTAAAAGGAGAAGATGCTTACCGATGGGGTCATCTCCGGATCGACGATGGTCAGATACATTGAAGCCGATTGGTGAAACAAGTGCAGCTTCCACTCATTCCACCATTGGCTGAAGACAGTTGTCCTCGTCACCGCCAAGTCAATGTTGTTGATACTACCCAGAGGGGACCGGGGATGTTGAGCAGTCAATGCATCACGATGTCTCCTTCGATTCTGCCTCTCGCTTGGGTCTTGTCCGAATAATAAAGACCGATCGGCAGTTGGCCCATGCCAAGTTGTCTCGCAGCCACCATCGGATGATAAAACTCGTATGACTTCTGGATGTTGCGCCCTTGGTGGATGCCGACGGGGAGGATGCAAGGTGTTATGGCTGATATATAAATCTCCCTCGGCTTTTCGTATTCTTTAGAATTGAGCTCGTCTAGCCGAAGATCGTCTGGGAGTTCGAATTTGTCGAAGTCTTTGTAGGAAACCATATCCTCGAGCTGCTCGGGAAGCCGTGCATTGTCGAACCAATTTTTGAAATGATCGGTGTCGGCTTGGATCCAGGATAAGTTGTCGCCGCTTCCCCAAATGACAGACATCGGCGGGTGGTCACCTCTTCGTCATCTTCGAACCATGGCTCGATCAAGGGGAAATCGGCTTCTAATAGAGCTGGCCTTTCTGCGACCTGATAAGTGTGAAGGTTTAACCACAGTTGCAGTAGCCACCAGGGTCCTCCTGCATTGATGGCCTGCTTGGAAGCCAGCCTAGCCGATGCGTTGCTTATCATCTGGTACAAATAGTCGAGCAGATATTTTCCTAAGAGGACTTGTTTCTTCCTCACCAGAGCTTCGGCTATGTGCTGCCAGTTGCTAGTCGGCCCGCAGCTTGATCCACAGAATACAAATTTTTCCAGCCACATCAGGAGGAAAGCTGCATGTTCTCTCTCGGAGATCGGGCCGCTCATGTTCATTGATATAAAGCCGCTCCAACCTCCTATGCTCTTGGTCTTGAAATTATGAGTGCATTTGATGTTGAGGTTGGCTGGGTCAACTGTCAAGGTTATATCCAGCCCCGTGATCATTACTACATCCAAGAGAGTTGGCGTCATCGGCCTTTGTCCGAATAAGAACGCATTCAGCGTGTCTGACCAGAAGTAAGTTGCAGCCGATAGGAGGGGTTCATCTTTGAGCATGTCGGCTATTGTCAAAGCTAGGCACTGGCTTATACCTAGCTCAGTCCAATGGGTTTGCTACCTAGCCGACATTCTTAAGTACCAAGCCGACCAGGATTTGTCTGTTGAAGGCCAAGACTTGAAAGCACCAGACCAATGGGCCAGATCAGGGGTGGAAAACCTAAAGGGAATCCGGTTTGTTTCGGCATTAATGAATTCTCTAGGGTCTATGTTGCCGATCGGCCCTAATAAGAACTGGTTTGGGCTAAGAAGGTCTGGGATGGCGACTCGGTAAGCAAGGTGCTACAAATCAAAGGATAGATGAACAAGATTACAGAGGGTAAAAAGCCAAATCCTGAGGAGTAAGGGGCTACAGCCGATGGAACTTACCTCGGGGTAAGCCACGTCGAAGCGGGTGCTTGAAGACGCCATTGATGGAAGGGATCACTGCCGCGGAGGGGTTTGCCGGTGAGGTCGCGCTTCGGTTCTAACGGGGTCACTGAGGAGACGGGAAGGTTTTTTTCTGGCTAGGGCTTAATGTTGCAAAAGTGACAGCATGGTTTGGTTCGGTGCAAGGCGGGTGTTATTTAAAGAAATTTCGTGATAGCCGAAACGGACTAGGGCAAAACTTTTGCGGGAATTTGAAACAGCGTCAAATCCACAATACTATCATATCACGGACTTAGGAGGCATGTGTTAACAACCAAATTTGTTAACCAAATCCTCGAGTTCAGAGCCAAGATTGAGCGAAATCGGATCAAGAGCTCAGTCTGCGAAGAAACAGGGGCCGCATCAACTAAGAATGAATCAGCTGGGAGACCAGTCGGCTGAGGCTGAACCGGACAAGGATGGTCGATAGCCGATTTCGATTAGGAGATGGAGATTAAACCGATTTCGAAAAAGGAGCATAAAGATAAATATTGGGTTTGGTTCCTAAATGTTCGTTAAAGATATTGCCATCTATGGATAGAGTCCTATAACAACAATTGTATCTATAAATTAGGAAGTTGTATAGATATTCCTTTTGTAATGCAGCATGGGACTGCGTCCCGGGATATTGTCGTACTGTAAATAGTAGATAAGGTAGAAACTATGTCTTACACGGATATCGTTATGCCTGGGTATAAATAAGACCCGAGGGCTCTTTGTAAATATATCAGCCAACACACAATCAATCAATTTCGACGCATCGCCACCCTTTTCATTTTCGACGAGTTCTTGCTCTTGCTCGGGCTGCATCGGCTCCGATCTCCGAACAAGGTAATTATTTGTCATTAGTGGTTTGTATCATAGGGACTAGTGCTTCCATCGTCATGATACTCTAGTTTCGATGTTATGAACTTGTTGACGAGAAATTTCTCTCATGAGCTGGCCTGGGAGATCTGCTTAGCTCCAGTGCAGGTCCTTCTTGGCTACCTATGCTGTTCAAGGCGTGCCAGTTGGTTTGATATGTTAACCAACAAGAAAAACAAGATATATGCGTTAAGTGTTAGGTTAGATCCCCACTAGATCGGCTAAGAGAATCCATGAGCATATATATGCTATCCTAAAATATATTTAAGCCAAGTGACTGGAATGGATCGGCTATACCGAGACAGCATCAGCCGTTTAACCCTAATACAGTAAAGGATAATAAATATATGTATTGATAACCTAGCTGATACTGGAAAGCTAACTATGGATCGGCTAGTACTCCGATGATTCTTATGAAAAGATATCATTCTTGAACCAGATATACTTAGCCTAGGAAATCGGCTGATGGTTGTTGCTAGCAGGCCGATTTCGGCTCATGATGTTCGACAAGAATGAGATCTTAATATAAGAGGCAGTCCTAACATAAATCTAGTAATAAATATACTAAAAATATATTAGCGCAGGTAAGGCCGGCTGAAACCCCGACACTGTCTCTAAGCATATATATCTAACCGAAGAGATCATTGGAAGTTCTAAAAACAACTTAATAGTTCAATGTTGATGCAACATTAAGTATAAAAAGAACAATCTAATCTGTTGTAGCTGATGTAAATACCTCAAGACGGTGGATACCGCATATAAACTAGTTCAACCTTTAGATCTAGCCCTATCGGCCACGGGTTCTTGATAGAACTGGCCGATGGCAGGATAGATCTAAACATTGTTCCAGTTTATATGCGATATATGGTAAATAGCACAGTATAAACCCCTGAATCTAATGTTTCATTACGATGGAAGCATTAGAATCAGTAGAACATACCACTAATGACAAGCATTTACCTGGATTTGGGGATCGAAACGATGCAGCCCAGAGCCAAATCAATTGCTCGTCTGAAGAAAAGGTTTGGTGATGCGCCGAAAGTTGTTTGATTGATTGTGTTTTTTTACAGGGATCTCGGGTCCTATTTATACCCAAGAGTAACATTATCTGTACAAACCCTAGACTCTATCGAAACTACTCTTTAAAATACGACGATATCTTAGAAAGGACCCACGCCGCATTACAATAAACAGTTTAAACAAATTCCTAATTTACAGATACAATTGTCATTACAGGACTCTATCCATAGATGGCAATATCTTTTAACACGCAAACTGATAACCGAATCTTCTATTTATCTTCAAGCACTTTCATCGCAATCAGTTTTATCTCCTCCTCTGACTCAGCATCGGCTATCGGCTATCCTCATCCGATCCAACCTCAGCCGATTGACCCCGTAGCCGATCGTTACTCAGCCGATTTGAGCATAGCCGACGCAGCCTCTGCTTCTCCGCCAGCCGATCCGATTCTGTTTTAACCTCGCTAGAACTTAGGGGTTCGGTTACCAAATTTAGTCGTTAACACATCCCCCCAAGTCCGTGATATTAAGTGTTGCGGATTTGTTGCCTGTTCAAATTCTCACTCTTTTTCTGACCTAGACCGTTTCGGCTGCCCCAAATGCCCTTTAAATAATCCTTTACCTCGACTGAAACGATCACGCCTTGAAACCACACTCAAGCACTTCGCAACCCAAGTCTTTCTCTCTCCTTCCCAGCGATTCACCAGCGCTCTCCACTGCATCCCGGTGTTCCAACGAACCAGGACCCAGATCCATCTCCGACGACCCAATGGCCTCCAACATCGCCGCCGCACCTGTCGCCGCCGTCACACCGGCCGCCGCCACCGAGCTCCCCAAGGTACGCCCATCGGCACAAAACTCACAAGAAACTGGCGTCCTTGCTGCGCGGACAAATGTGCAAGCCGATAGCTCACAAGAAAAGAGTCGCGCCTCCCGCAAAGCCATCGGCCGCTCCTGCCCCAAGAAGCTGAAGAAGGAGCCGATCGCGTTGGCCGATAGCCTCCCCACGGTAGATCCGAGTGTCGCTCAACACCTTGATGACCAGGTGGCCGACGAAGAGATACCGCCGACCGTTGGGGCAGCGGCTAAGTCCAGCAGCTCAAGCAACAACTCCATCAATCCCCTGGCCGACGATCCACCGGCACCAAGTCCTCCGACGAAGAGACCATCGGTAAGCTTTCACCTTAGTAAAATCGACCTTAGTATGACATCACTATACACTCAGCCGATCATGCCCTTTCCAGATCAAGAAGCCAGCCAGCCGTATCCCACGTCGCGTTCCAACGGTAACCATCTCTTACAAATTAATTTATAAACCTCAGCCGATTTGACTGCTAACACCCTTTTGCAGCCTCCACGATCTCCAGCGGCTGCCCCCCAGGCATCGAGCGAGTGCACCGTGACTGCTGCGGGCGGCGGCGATGGTGCTAATGGTGGGGCCCCATTGGTCGTAGGCAACGATCCAGACAAACAGGCCGCTCCGGCCCCGATGCCCACGGTAAGCTGACCGAGTTTCATAATCGGCTTTGCCAACTTGGCAACTCCTCTAATCGTCATCTTCCCTTTGCAGAACATAGCCGACCTCCTCAGCTTCGATCTGTCGGAGTTCGAGGAGCCTGGCGAGATCGGTGAAGAGGCACTAGTGATGCCGGACGAGGACCTGAGGGCCAGTCTAGCCGACATCGACGATCGGTTGAAGGCCTCGCTGGACGTGTTGGTAGCCGACAGCGGCTCGATCCGTGCACGCTTCAAGGAGATCCAAGGCCAGCTGCCGGAAGCCCTAGCCGACGCCATCGTGCGGGCAACCTTTTTGGAAGCCCACCAACTCAAATACGAGCGGGCTCAGCAACGGATAGCCGACCGGCGGGAGAATCAAACACAGTCGGCAACCGTCCAATCCACAAGGAAGCCATTGAAGCTCAGAAGGCCACCTTTGATCGCCTGAAGACTGAGCCAGCCGCAAAACTCGAGCAACTACTCTCGTGCCAGGATCAGCTGATGGCCAATCTCGTTCAAGTCACAAACAAGATCGTGTCCATAAGGAGTACATGGTCGGCCTGCCAGACGAGATCGACGCACAGCGTCAAAGCATTAATGCGGCTGTGGCGCATCTCCGTGACTTGGTGAAAGGCATTCGGCCGGTGGCTGGGTCCAAAGCCGACGACGCGAAGGCCATCGAGGAGGTGGATCAGATCAGGCGGACGGCGTTGTCGGCTATAGCCGATTACCTGAAGAAATAAATTCGCTCGTAATATCTTGGTATCATGAAATCGGTTGATGCCTCTTGTAACACATTCACCGAATTTTTGTAATGAACTTAGTCAACTGCCCAAATTTTGTAATCGGCTTCTGCCCTTGGCTTGTTTGATATATCGTAACTTTTGCAACTGTGCTTGTAAACAAAATCAGCTCCGGCCGCATGTACTGTCTTGATACGACTCAATTCTAAATTAGCTGTGCTGAAATCGGCTTCGGCCTTACGTGTTGCACTAGGTTTGCCGATTTCGAAACCACGCCGCTGCTAATGACCTCAACACCTGGTATCACGACCTCCAATCTCAAACGCTTGAAACGAACTTAGGGCCACATCTCTCGCTTCCCCGAAATCAGCTTATAGCTCATACCTAAACCAACCGTTGCGCCGATTCCGAAAACTTTCCGACATGTTGCTCCCACACTTCTAGATTGACTGCCGATTACAAGGCCTAAAAATTTTTTGGCTTTCATCTTTTCTGTAATCGGCTTTGTGTATGTATATGGGCTTCCATCTTTTCTGTAATCGGCTTTGTGTATGTATATGGGCTTCCATCTTTTCTATAATCGGCTTGTATATGTATATGCCCCCCAAATTTTGTTGATAGCTTCGGTGTCGACGAAATTGTGAATTCAAGCCATTTGCACCTCATTGTCGCTGCTATCGGCCAATCGTTAGCCGACCGTAGAAAACTTAGGGGAAAAATGTTGCATAAAAATGCCTAAAGGCGATGCCTTATTGAAACAAGACATTGGCTGTCATAAATCGGCTAAGCAAACAGAGTCGAATCATGAGTTGATCCATACGCTTGGGTAGTATTCTTTCAGGTATTTTGCATTGAGAGCCCTCCCAAATACTTCTCCATCTAAACCTTCCAGCATATAAGCCCCTTTAGAGACGCATTTGTGGATCTTGAATATGTATTGGATATTGTCTTCGGGCCTATTATTGTAATAATTTCGATGTAAGACTATTCGTGCATTTTCACCTGATTATTCAGTATTGTATTTCGTGGGTACCAAACTACTCGATCCAGGGAAATGGTACTATGAACACGAAAGATTCTCGTTCCAAAAACGGGGGTCCACAGAGCTGGTATCAGAGCAGTGCGACTGTAGGATAAGACCAACTGGCGCCCCACCCCTTTATAGCTGGTCAAACGGAAATATCCCTACATAGGATTATTTTGGAAATACAAACTATTTTCACAAAACAAACATATTTTTCTCTCTCGCCCGAATTTCTCTACAAACATTTGATTTTACCTTTCTCTAAACCCTAAACTATCTTCAAAAATAGATACAGGACTGTGACCCTGTTAAAGCTTGAGAGATTGTTTATTCCACCCGCGAAAGCAATAAGAGTACACAGGAACAAGGTCCCAACCAGAGCTTAACCTTTCTTCTGATTTCTTTCTCTCTCTAACAATAGATGGGAAAGAACAAGGGCAGGAAATCAAGATCTCAGCAATCTCATGGATCAACACAGAGCGACCCTATGGACATTCCACCCTCTTTCCCTATGAAACCAACCTTAGCCCAGATAATGGCTAGCTAGACACAATTGATGATCATGATGGTGTAGCAAATGCAACACACCTTCAAGTTTTGGGTTCGTGTCCAGAGCAACGTCGGTACGTTCTGACTCAAGCCCTGATGACTCCTGTGAATATACTGTCAAGCCCACAGAGAGCAGTAACGCCAAACCAACCATTAGGAGGGAAGGAAACACTTGGCCCCCACTACGGCTTCATGGAACAAGGATATGGAATAAGGAACAGTGCAGGGGAAAAACACACCGGAACCCCGATCGAGGGAGGGATACAGTGCGGAAGGAAGGACAAGGAATTCAATCCAATGACCGGCTAAGGGCTCAGTTCGCCATCCAACTCCAGGAAGAGGAAGTCACCAAAATGGACCATAGGTGGTACTGGCAGGATGATCATCACGAGCACAGTGTGTACCCCTGAAGATGCTGAGGAGATTCCCGACGTCTAAAGAGGAATATGCACTGCTTCAACTGTGGAGAGTTAGGACACTATGCCAATGACTGCCCTAGGACAACTACTGCACCATTTCGCACTCCAACACCTATCCTGGCAGCCCCAAGGAAAAGGAATGTGACTTGCTTCAACTGTGAAGAATTTGGGCACTATGCCAACCAATGCCCCAAGTCACACAGCATCCCTCCTCTTACCGGTGCCAATGCAACAGCCATAGGAGGCAACCCCAGATCGGGCGACAGCCCAAACAACTAGACAAGAAGTCTGCATCAACTCTGGTCTTGCCCTGGATGGGATTAAGACAGCAATGACCATGCCCCTTCCCCATTTATGGATGAAGACCCTAGATCGATATTAGTGTTGTTGTATTGTGTTGTATGGACTACACATGTTCAATGTATTCCCCTGATGTAACATCTACGAACTAATATGAAGTTCCATGTTATGTCTTAAATGAGTTTATTACACCATGCTTGTTGTGTGCAAAAGATCATTTGAAACAACTTAAAGTAAACAAAAAGAAAGAAACAGGATCGATTAGAATCGTGACCTTAGTAGGCCTAATCTCTTACCCCATCTATACTTTTCAGATGGCACGCCGTCGCAGAGCCTCAGCAGCTATTGAGAACCCGCCGGAACCTAACCCTACCACCCTAGCAGAGGTCATGGCTTCACAAACCCAGCTGCTTCAAGCCATTGCCAACAACCAAGGACAACGCGGAGGATCAAGCTTAGGCGAGTTTATGAGAGCCAAGCCACCCACCTTCGCTATGGCAGAAGAACCTATGGATGCCGAGGATTGGCTAAGAGTAATAGAAAAGAAGCTAACCCTCATTCGAGTTTGAGAGGATGACAGAGTCATCTTCGCCACTAACCAACTGGAAGGTCCCACAAATGACTGGTGGGACACCTACAAAGAGACTCGGGCTGAAGATGCCAGAGAACCGACATGGGAAGAGTTCACGGCTGCTTTCCGAGAAAATTTTGTACCCACCGCAGTTATGAGAATGAATAAGAATGAATTTAGGAGGTTGCGCCAAGGCAACACCTCGGTGCAAGAATATCTTAACAAGTTCACGCAACTTGCCCGTTACGCCATAAGCGATCTGGCAAAGGAAGAGGAAAAGATGGACAAGTTTATTGAAGGACTGAATGACGAGTTAAGAGGACCGATGATCGGTCAGGACCACGCTAGCTTTTAGAGCCTCATCAACAAGGTCGTGAGGCTTGAGCATGACCAAAGGACGGTTGAAAACAACCGGAAGAGAAGACTTGCTCTAGCCCGTCCGATTCAAGGAACGCACCAGCGACCCAAAGGAGCAACACCAACAGGTTGGAAGCCAGCCGTCACAATGACCAATCGCCCCGTTGCACCCGGCAACGCCAGAAGGCCACCTGCCACCCCTTTCCACACCCCGGCACCTACCTTGGCGACCCCAAGACTTAAGAATGTAAACTGCTTCAACTGTGGGGAGTTTGGACACTTCGCAAATCACTGCCCTAAGCCGCGTAACACCCCCGTCCGTACTGGAGCCAACACCATTGCTGTGAGAGGAACCCCTGCCTCGGTACCTAGACGCAGACTGTTCGGGACACCCCAGCCGAAGGAGGCCACCACTATTCGCCATGGCCAAGTGAACCATGTGCATGCTGAAGAGGCCCAGGAGGACTAGGTCGTGCTAATGGTACGTTCTCCATTCATTCTGCACTAAGTTAAAGTTTTGTTTGGTTTCAAAACTTCGCATTCTTTCATAACCTCGAGGACAAGCACAGAACGTAACCTATGTCAGATAGACCATAAGAGACCCATAATGATACCTTCACCTAGGTGAGACATAGCCATACCCCGTGCCAGCATTGATATGCCCATTGGAAGTAGAGACTTGATGTTTTCTTCAAATATCATGATACCGCCCCAAAGCCTCAGTATCATTTCAGCATGAACCGACTGACTGAGAATTAGGAGGGTTATAACCTGTGACCAAGAGATAGCCACCATGACCACCCCATGACTATCACCAACAGACATAACCACGGACCAAGACTCAATAAAGTATCAAGTTTACCCTGCTACCGGGGATTTGAAATACCAGTAAGTTCAAAATTACTCGGACATCTTCCCTAAGGATTTGCCCAGAATGCCCTAGCCATGATATGAAGTGTATCATTGGCCTAATACTTGGTACCACCCCCAATTAGGCCCTACCAAATATCGACCAATGGGCTGGAAGGAACTTAAGACATTGGTCGAAAGGATGCAAGCAAAAGAATGTGATATGGATAAACCCGACCTAGTGGACCACTCCTACCCCAAGGAATGAAAGTAAGCTTGTGAGACCGATGGATAGACCAAAAGGACAAGCTAAGCTTAAACTTATTGTTAGGAGAGTAGAGTAACATGACCCTGATCTTCAGATTAGACACTAACCGTCTCTAAGATAGCCTTTTGCCACCTACAAGAACCCCTAAAACCCCAATCATGTCGAGACCACTACCCATCTCTAAGCTAGAAGTTCCTAAGGTTTAGAACAGCAAGTCTATTATACAACTTAAACAGAGACCTACTAAACCTTGTATGCTTGAAGGATGCCCCAAGGATTAAGAACTGACAGCATTATGTTATTAGAAGCAAGGAATCGAAATAGATCCGCCCTATGTGATCATGTCGACCAACTCTCAATCGTAACGCGACCCAAATCTCGGGGACGAGATTTACTGTTAGGGGGTAGGTTTGTAACGCCCTGAAAATCGGAGAATTTAAAACCGGGAATTAAAAATCAGAACCTACAAAAACCTTTTGATTGTTGCTTCTTGATCGAGTTTTTTCGCTTCTTATTTGCCAGCTTGGTTGCATAAATTTATATGCGAGTGATTCATCCCGATGTTTGAGAAAAACCAAACGATTTGAATTTCCGTCGGGGAGAAAATTTTCGGAATTTAGAATTGGGAATTTTAATATAGAATAGGAAAGGGTTATGGATTTGTAAAAATATATAATTGGGAGCAAAACATTATTTAGGTGATCGAGTAATATTAATTGGTGAGCAAAATGAGTAATAAAATATTTTAGGGTATATATATGAAATCTAGAAATTAATTTGAATCAAAATCGCATTTTCCGGAATTGAGGAAAAGAATTAAAATAAATATGTAAAATATATTTTTAAATAATAAAAGTGGGTGAAAAGGTTGAAAATGTATTTTACAACTTATTTTTGCACGTGTTATATTTTATTTTGAATTATAGGGGTGAAAGGAAATAAAATTGGGAAATTAGGAAATTTAATTCGGGAAAATGCGAAAGGTCACTATTCATTGCGCGCCAAGTGTTTGACGCCGTACCCCGGACCCCGGACTGCCTCGCCACCGCGCGTCGCGCTCGCAGCACCACGCCCCACGCCGCCGTACCATGCCCATGCCGCGCCATACCGCGCCGTTGCGTCGCGCACACTGTACCACGTCGCGCCGTGCGTCGGCCACGTCCGTGCTCGGCCGAAACCCCGAGCGCCACCACGCGCCGCGCTCGTCCGGACCCCGCTGCCCTCGCGCCCACGCGCCACTCGCCGCGCCAGCCCCTCCCGAGCGTCGCCACACGTCGCATTTCACCCCAGCCCTCTCCCGCGCGTGCCCGCCGCTCTCGTGCCGCACCGCCATTGCCGCCGAGCTCAAGCCGAAAACATCCCGTTATAAATAGCGCTCCTCGGTCACAACTTGAAACACAAAAGCTGTGCGCAATTACCTCATCTAGCCCCTCCCCAAATTTCCCCAAAAATCATGCGGTGTGCGGGTCGAATTTTGAAGAGCACCGAAGAACCCTAGCGCCGGCCGCCTGAAACAAAATCCAAAATTCGTCGCCCTCGGTCGAGTTCTTCCCAAATTGAAGGTACTTCCACAATCTCCATGCTCTAAACTTTATTCCCCCCATGTTTCCCGAGCCGATTAGCCACCAGAGTTCGCCGGCGACGAGCCCGCCGTGCCTCCCCTGCCTCGGCCGCCGTCGCGTGCACGCCGCTAGCAAACCTCGATGCCGTTCCGGCCGAACTACCGCCTCCATTAGCAGTGCTGAGCCCCGTAGATACTTCCCACCCCTCGCCGTGGCCATGCCGTCGCCGGAAACACACCGGCACCGTGCGCCTCCGCCGCCGTGGTCACCTCACTGTCGCCGGCCCAAACCGCCGCCTCTCCGGCCCGACCGTGCCTTGGAACGAGACCCTCGTGTTGCGTAGACGGTGCGTTGCCCTTTAGCCCCCGCGCTCTAGTCCCCCCCACCCTCGCCGTCGTTCGGCTGTGCCATGACTGCCGGCCTCGCGGGAAAGAAGGAGAAAGGAAAGAAGGAAGAAAAGAAAAGGAAGGGGAAAGAAAAATGTGATCGGCTTGCTAGCCCAGTGGAGAGAGAGCCGAGAGAGGAAGGTTGCTGGTTCGAATCCCCACCCCCTCGCCCTTTTCATTTCTTTTTCTCTTTATTTTCATTCTTTAGCCAGCAACCAAAAGGAGAGAACAGCAGAGCGGCGTGGTGGTTAAGGGAATTAACTCAGAGTTTGTGGTCCTAGTTTCGATCCTCGGCTTGGCAAAAATTTTTTTGAAAATTTTATTTTAATTTTTTCTATGGGATCAAAAACAAGGATAAACCTAGTAAAAATCAGAAAAAAATATATTTACTCTTTTGAATTCCTAAACCCTATTTACAATGAATTTTACATCTTTTCAAGAGATTATTATTTATTGTTTTCCAAAATTTCTTTTTCAAAAATTATGAACTTATATTCAAACTTCTTAACCTATTCCTTTCAAAAATTCCTATCTTTTGTGAAACCCATTATTCACCTAAATATTATTTTAATATATGGATTTTTTAAACTCAAAAATCCAAATTATTTATTTTGGCATCTAAGCTTCAAGGTTTATCAAATATTTTGAGATTCGATTATTATTAACCCTAGGGCTTCTCGACCCAATGAAATTTGATAGAATTGAAGGATAACCACTTCCTTTTTATTAATTGAATCATCAACTCTAGTATTTCTCAAACTTTAAGCATATTAAAATAAATATCGCATCCTTCTTAACAAAATCGGATTCAATACAAAACTTCAAATCCTTATAATCCTTTTCGCTCTATCTCCGACCTTGCCAACATTCGAACCTAAGCTCACGTACCACCGGAGCCTAGAGTTAGGAGCCGCTATTGCGATTTACTTGGCCTTTATCGGATCTTATTGGATTTTATTTGAGTTCTAATTGAATTCAAATTTGATTTCTCGCACATGCGGATAGCGTCCGAAGAAGCAAGCACTGACTACGTGGAGAACCCCATTCAACAAGTGTGCGAGCAAGGCAAGTCATCACACTCCTTGAACATATTGATCCCAATTGCGAAATGATGTTGTTTTAAACTTCAAACATGCATGCTATACACAAAGAATTACCTATACTTGTTATGCCATACCTTATAATTGATTACCTTTAGAATTATTCCTTGTAACCCTCGATGTGATACATACAACCGGAGAATATCTTCGGTAAAATGCTTAGCCATGCTATTCTTAGATTCATGCATACTCATGATTTTATAAAGAGCTTTATGCTTGGGCAGCTACCTTAGGGAAGGTAGTTAGGGCTACGGCATGTGGAGACATGAGTGCCACATTGACTTGAACATGATGAAAATGGTTTTGATGGAAAAACAAAATATGAAACCAACGTTTTAGACTGGGGCGGATGGATGGATTTGGGTGGATTCCGGGAAAGGCTAGTACCGTCCCTGGTCAGTTAAGGACCGAGCCATGAGACTACAACTTAGAACGAGCCAGTACAACCGTACTTCTCGAATGGGTGTAGACCTAGCTGATTAAATATCCGAGCGGAGGCAGTATACCTGCATAGTAGGTTCAGGTGTTGGCGTTGAGGTAAGGTCTTGCCGGTGGGGGTGCACCACTGGTGGGTGCCTGGACGAAAGTTAAGGGCCTACCGGCAAGGGGTGTACCGCTGGTTGGTACCTGGGCAGAGATCGGGCATGCGAGGTACATGAAGAAATGAAGACATGAAGAAAAGGACATGAAGATGGAAAGTTCAAGGATAGAGCAATTCTTTCTCTTACCCCGGGAACGCCAGAACTCCTCTCACTGCTAGGAAATGATGGCTAGAGTGCATGAGGGCTTAAGTTCATGGAGCGGGTACTGCCAAAGTGAGGTCATCGAAAGGCTTTGCCGTGACCGTCTCATGTGTTGGGACGTAGGCTCATTTGTTGGGCAGTCGTGGAGTACGGGTAAAGTGTACATCCACTGCAGTGTAAGTCAATCAATCTATTCGAATAGCCGTGCTCGTGGTTAATGAGCGACGTGACAAGTTTCTTCCGTGGCTAGACTCATAAATTTTAAAATAATGGGATTGGGATTGCATATGACTTTATGTGCTGGGGAAACCAACTTCTCTATCTGAGAGAAGGGGGAAGACACCCCCAGAAAACCATGATGAATCGGAGGCGGGAAGCTATCCTTGGGATCACAATGGATGGTGGACAGAACCGGCGCCGACTTAATATACTATGGACCTAAAACATGACCTGGCTAGATGTTAGGATTGTGAAATGATTTGTGAAAATTGGCTTTGCGCAAATAAACCACAGCCATCCTTTGAATGACCCTATCATGTGCATCATTCCGTGTTGGCTTGCTGAGTACGTTGGGTACTCACCCTTGCTATACGCACAAACCTCCAGATGAAGGAGATGGGGAAGACCCGTACACATACTACCAGGAGGAATGAAGACAATGGAGCGCAATAGGTCTTAGTCCCCAGTCGTTGCCTGTGGCAATCGGCATGCCGCTGCTTCCCGTCTGCTATCTTATTTAATTTTTGTTTTCGGTTGTATCCGGACCGGTAGGTCCTATATGTATTGGATATTGCCTTCGGGCCTATTATTGTAATAATTTTGGTGTAAGACTATTCGTGCATTTGCACCTGATTATTCAGTACTGTATTTTGTGGGTACCAAACTACTCGATCCAGGGAAATGGTACTATGAACACGAAAGATTCCCGTTCCAAAAATGGGGGTCCACAAGAATATAGCTGAGGTAAGAGATTGGATTTTTTTAGTGATCTTCAAGTTGTTTTTAAGTGATCTTTTGCACACAACAAGCATGGTGAAATAAACTTATTTAAGACATAACATGGATCTTCATATTAGTTCGTAGATGTTACATCAGGGGGATACATTGGACATGTGTAGTCCATACAACACAATACAACAACACTAATATCGATCTAGGGTCTTCATCCATAAAGGGGAAGGGGCACGGTCATTGCTGTCTTAATTCCATCCAAAGCAAGACCGGAGTTGATGCAGACTTCTTGTCTAGTTGTTTTGGCTGCCGCCCGATGTGGGGTTGCCACCTATGGCTGTTGCATTGGCACCGGCAAGAGGAGGGATGCTGTGTGACTTGGGGCATTGGTTGGCATAGTGTCCAAATTCCTCACAGTTGAAGCAAGTCACATTCCTTTTCCTTGGGGCTGCCAGGATAGGTGTTGGAGTGCGAAACGGTGCGGTAGTTGTCCTAGGGCAGTCATTGGCATAGTGCCCTAACTCTCCACAGTTGAAGCAGTGCACATTCCTCTTTAGACGTCGGGGAATCTCCTCAGCATCTTCAGGTGTACACACTATGCTCGTGATGATCATCCTGCCAGTACCACCTGTGGTCCATTTTGGTGACTTCCTCTTCCTGGAGTTGGATGGCGAACTGAGCCCTTGGCCGGTCGTTGGATTGAATTCCTTGTCCTTCCTTCCGCACTGTATCCCTCCCTCGATCGGGGTTTCGGTGTGTTTTTCCCCTGCACTGTTCCTTATTCCATATCCTTGTTCCATGAAGCCGTAGCGGGGGCCAAGTGTTTCCTTCCCTCCTAATGGTGGGTTTGGCGTTACTGCTCTCTGTGGGCTTGACAGTATATTCACAGGAGTCATCAGGGCTTGAGTCGGAACATACCGACGTTGCTCTGGACACGAACCCAAAACTTGAAGGTGTCGTTGCATTTGTTGCACTATCATGATCATCAATTGTGTCTGGCTAGCCATTATCTGGGCTAAGGTCAGATTCATAGGGAAAGAGGGTGGAATGTCCACAGGGTCGCTCTGGGTTAATCCATGAGATTGCTGAGATCTTGATTTCCTGCCCTTGTTCTTTCCCATCTATCGTCAGAGAGAGAAAGAAATCAGAAGAAAGGTTAAGCTCTGGTTGGGACCTTATTCCTGTGTACTCTTATTGCTTTAGCGGGTGGAATAAACAATTTCTCAAGCTTTAACAAGGTCACAGTCCTATATCTATTTTTGAAGATAGATTAGGGCCAGAGAAAAGTGGTGGTAAAAATCAAATGTTTGTAGAAAATTAGGGGTCCAGGGTGTAAGGAAAAACATATTTGTTTTGTGAAAATAGTTTATATTTTCAAAATAATCTTATGTAGGGATACCTCCTTTTAACCAGCTATTCAGGGGTATGGCGCCAGTTGGTGTTATCCTGCAGTCGCACTGCTCTGATACCAGCTCTATGGACCCCCGTTTTTGAGACGGGAATCTTTCATGTTCATAGTACCATTTCCCTGGATCGAGTAGTTTGGTACCCACGAAATACAGTACTAAATAATCAGGTGCAAATGCACGAATAGTCTTACAGCAAAAGTATTACAATATAGGCCCGAAGGCAATATCCAACATATAGGACCTCATGGTCCAGATACAACCAAAAGTAGAAACTAGGTAAGGCAGCGGAATGAAGGCAGCGGCTTGTCAATTGCCACAGGCAACGACCGAAGACTAAGACCTAGCAAGCGCCATCAGCTTCTTCGCCCTCCTGGTAGTTGGTATATGGATCCTCCAAGTCTTCATTTCCACCATCTGAAGGTTTGTGCGTATAGCAAGGGTGAGTACCAACCGTACTCAGAAAGCCAACACGGAAGTGATGCACATGATAGGGTCATTCAAAGAATGGCGGGGGTTCTTTTGCATAAAGCCAATTTTCACAACTCTTTTCACAAGCCTAACAGCTAGCCAAGTCAAGTTTTAGTTCTAGAGTATATTAAATCAGCGACGGTTCTGTCTGCCATCCATCGTGATACCAAGGATGGTTGTCCATCTCCGGTGCGTGTTTTCTGGGGAGTCTACCTCTTCTCGCAGGTCGAGAAGCCAAGTCCACCAGCATACAAAATCATTATGCATACCAACCCATCATTTTAAAATTTATGTGTTTAGCCAAGCGAAAGTCTTGTCACGATGCTCTATATCCGCGAGCACGGCTATTCGAATAGATTGATTCATTCACACTGCAGTGGATGTACACTTTACCCGTACTCCGCAACTACTCATTGAATGAGCTTACATCCCTCTATATGGGACGGTCACGGCAAAGCCTTTTGATAACCTCACTTTGGCAGTACCTGCTCCATGAACTTAAGTCCTCATGCACTCTAGCCGTCATTTCCTAGCAGTGAGAGGAGTTCTGGCACTCCCGGGATAAGAGAGAAAACTCACTTAATCTTTAAGTCATTGTTAAGCTCAGTTTATTATTCAGATAAAGGCCTTTTGTCTTATCATAATCATGGACACGCTACCTTTGGTAGGTCCTCAACTCAACATCTACACCTGAACCACTATGCAGGGATACTGCCTCCGCTCGGCTATCTACTCCGCTAGGTCTATACCCATTCAAGAAGTACGGTTGTACTGGCTCGTTTCCTGGCTATCTCATGGCTCGGTCCTTAATTGACCAGGGTCGGCACTTGCCTTTTCCGGAATCCACCCAAATCATCCAGCCGCCCCAGTCTAAAACATTTGTTTGGTATTTACAGTTTTCATCAAAACTCATTTGATCATTCTCATGGCAATGTGGCGCTCATGTCTCCACATGCCGTATCTCAACTACCTCTCCCAAAGGTAGTTGCCCAAGCATGTAGCTATTTGCAAAAGCATGAGTATGCATGAATCTAATAGTAGCATGGCTAAGCATTTTACCGAAGATATTCTCCGGTTGTATGTATCACATCAAGGATACAAGGAATAATTCTAAAGGTAATCAATAACAAGGTATGGCATAACAAGTATAGGTAATTCTTTGTGTATAGCATGCATGTTTAAAGTTTAAAACAACATCATTTCGCAATTGGGATCAATATGTTCAAAGAGTGTGATGACTTGCCTTGCTCACGACCTTCTTGACTTGTGTCTTCAGTGTACTCAACGGCTCCCTCGGACTCTATGTATATATACACGTGCGAGAGTTCCAATTGAATTCGATCAGAATTCGAATAAAACCCATCAAAACCAAATAAATCACAATAACGATCTTTACGATGGTTCTATGGTTGGATATGAATCTATGTTCGGGCTTGAGTGTTGGAGCTCACTAGTGTGTGTTTGAAAAGGATTGTCGTCACCTATACGTATGTATGTATATGCATATATACTCTTATATATATATGCACATATATATGTAGGAAGGGATTGACAAAAGTTTATAGGGATGGTTTCGAATTTCTCATATGGGTTCTAAAGAAATAGTAGACGGATGGATGGGCTTGCAAAAGGTAGAGACTTTTGGAGAGGAGGGTAGACCCAGGGGCTTGTGTAAAAGCTTTTATTTTTGGTAGGCAAATGGGAATATAAAGTGCACATTTATTTATAAGAAAGTTTTGGGAAAGGGTAAATAATATGCCTTTCAAAAGATAAGAAAATTCTTCTAAATTTAGGTTTAGAGTCCAACAAGAGAAAATATAAATTTTTGTGATTTTTACCAAGCTCCTATTAATTTTTAACTCCTCAAAAGAAATGAAACTAAAATTTTTCCAAAAATTTTGCACCGGCTGGGAATCGAACCTGCACCCTTTCCCTCACTTCGCTCGGCTCAAGCCACTGGGCTAGCGAGCCCACCTCGAACATCTCCCCCTCTCTTCCTTTTCCTTTCTTCCCCCTCCTCCTTCTTCCCCGTAAAGCCGACGGCAGGGCGAGGGCGAATGGCGGCGAGGTTGGCCGAAGCTCGAGATCTGTTGGCCTCTACACCATCTACATGACACGCGGTTCTCGTCCCAAGGCACAGCCGGGCCAGAGAGGCGGCGGATTGAGCCAGCGGCGGTGAGGTGGTCACGGTGGCGGAGGCACACGGTGCCAGCATGCTTCGGTGGAGTTTCAGTTGAACCAAGGGGTCCTGGGGCATCTACGGGATATGAGGGTGCTAGCTAGGGGGTTGGCTTGGCCGGAAAAGCACCGGGGTGACCTAGCAACGTGCGCACGGCGCCGGCCGAGGCAGGGGAGTTCGGCGGCGCTCGTCATCGGCGATTTCCGAAGGCGCATTGGCTCGGGAAACCTAGGGAAACTAATGCTAGGGCTTCATAGATGGCTATCATACCTTCAATTGCAGAGGAAGCGGATGGTAGACGTCGAATTTCAAATCCTTGCTCCGGGCGGCTGATTTAGGGTTCTTCCGACCGGTCTTCAATCTTCTGCGAAATTCTTCGTGGACGGGCTATGGTAGCAGGGGATTTTTGGGGGGTTTTGGAGAGGAAAAAGAGGCGGTCAAGTTTGGTGTTTGGAGCTCAAGCTATTGAGGTCTATTTATATCGATTTCGCGGTGAGACCACGGTTGCGGTGCAGGGCACGGTGCGGCACTGTCGCGTGCGTCACAGGCATGGCGCGTGCGTGGCCGACGTTGGCGAGGGGTGGGAATAGGACGGTGATGACGGTGGCAGGGCACGGGGAGGTGTAGCTGACGCGCGGAGAGGGGGCCTGGGGTGAAGGGTGACGCGTGGGCGCGAGGGGCGTCGGGACCGGGCGTGGGCACAGCGCGGGCACAATGCGGCGACGTGGCGAGCGGTGATTTCGGCGAGCACGTGCGCGCGTGGGTGTCATGGCGAGGACACGGCGTGGACTGTGCGAGCACTGGGGCTGACGCGAGCAGTATGGGCGCGCGGTACGACGTGGACTTCCGCGTCCGGCGGGACGGCGAGGCCGTTCCGGCGTACACTATGCATGACCAGAGACGGCGACCACGGGAACTCGTGTGCACACGTCCCTGGGTACGGCGCGGCAGGGTGGGCTGCACGTGGCGCGCAGGGACACAGCCGATTGACCGGTCGAACACTTGCTGAGGTAATGAATAGTGTACTTTCCCAATTATCGTGATTTAATTTCCTAATTTTCCTATTCCTATTTCCTTTCACCCCTAAAATTCAAAATAAAATATAACACATGCAAAAATAAGTTGTAAAATATATTTTTAACCTTTCCACCCACTTTTATTATTTCAAAAATATATTTTACATATTTAATTTAATTCTTTTCCTCAATTCCGAAAATGCGATTTTGATTCAAATTAATTTCTAGATTTCATATATATACCCTAAAATATTTTATTACTCATTTTGTTCACTAATTAATATTACTCAATCACCTAAATAATATTTTGCTCCCAATTATATATTTTATAAATCCATAACCCTTTTCCTATTTTATATTAAAATTCCCAATTCTAAACTCCAAAAATTTTCTCCCCAGCGGAAATTCAAATCGTTTGGGTTTTCTCAAACATCGAGATGAATCACTCACGTATAAATTTATGCAACCAAGCTGGCAAATAAGAAGCGAAAAATCGATCAAGAAGCAACAATCAAAACGTTCTTGTAAGTTCTGATTTTTAATTCCCGGTTTTAAATTTTTTGATTTTCGGGCGATACATCGGCTATGGCAAGAGGGAAAGAAAAGAGGAGGGCAGCGGCTTACGGCGCGGGCGATCGACATGGCAGCGGTGGCGTGCGGCTCCCGACGCGGCGAACGAGCGCGGTGCGACGACAATGGCGCAGCTGGCACGACCGTGCGGCGAGAGGGAAAGGAGGAGGCACGGTGAGGAGGGAAAGGGGGCGCGGCCTCCTTTTATAGGTGCGCCGGCGTGGGCGCGGGAAGGGGGCCAACGCGGCGCGCACGGCGGCGTGGGAGTGCGGGCGGCGCGCAGCAAGCGACGGCGACACGCGGCGAGGCACGGAGGCGAGGCCGGCGACGCGGTGACGCGTGGTGGCGCTCGGGAAGGGGCCGGGCGTGGCGCGAGATGCGCAGACGCGAGGGCGGCGGCGCGGCGCGGCGCGCGACACGGGCGCGGCATGGGCGGCGCGTGCAGCGCACGGCGCGGCATGCGCGCGAGGATGCGCGGGCGCGCGGCGCGGGGGCCGGGGCACGACGCGGCGCGAGCGCGCACGCGGCGCGCGCGAGTGGGGCTGGGCTTGGTGCAGCGCGAGCGCGACACGCGAGCGCGGCGGGGAGGGGCCGGACTTGGTCGAACCCGTGGCGCAATATGAACAGTGGAATTTTCATTTTTCCCAATTTAATTTCTATTTTTCCCATTTCTATTTCCCTTCACATTAAAAAATAAAATAAAACCTAGCCCAACCAAAAATTAGGTTTTAACCTATATTTTCAATCTTTTGCACACTTTTATTATATTATAATATATTTATATATTTTATTTAATTCTTTCCCCTTTCCAAAAAAGTGATTTTTGATTCAAAATAATTTCTTATCAACTCTAGACTCCATAAATATCCTTTTTATAATTTTATTATTTATTTTATTTACTGATTATTAATTCTTCCATTCAAAAAAATAAGGTTTTGGTCCAAAGATCGAATTCTATTAAACCTTAACCCTTTCTATTTATCTTCTTTTATAATTTCCAAATCTTTATTTTTGGAATTTTCTTTCTTTTGGGATTTTTAAATCATTTATTTTTTCTCAATCTTTTGGATGAATTTCTCTTTATTAATTCTTATGCAACAAAGCTGGCAAATAAGAAGCAATAAACACGTCGAGATGCAAAAATATCAAAAGTTTTTGTAAGTTCTGATTTTTAATTCCCAATTTTAAATTCTCCGATTTTCAGGGTGTTACACTAAGCATGTTCTAATCCAATATCTAGTCATATTGAACCCATGTTATCAACGGTAGGAGGTAATCAATTCCTATGGTGAGTACAATAGGTATAATAGTCCCATGAAATGACATTCTAAAACATATGTAGTATTTGGGGAAAATGAGAAATTTAAATAAAATAGGTACAATATGATCAATGTAAAGTATGACTTGCCTTGCTCTGAAGATTGGAGAACTTCAATGAATACTTTGAAGTAGACGGGATCACCGGAATTATCGAAATCTACACGATGATCAAAGCACTCAACAAAACATGCTAAAAGTCTACTGAAATAGCATAAGAAACTATTTTTAATGGATTCTTGATATTTTTATGGATATAATGAAATTTGAATGGACTAAAACGGAGCTCGGATTAAAAAGATATGAATTTTAGAAGTTAAATTGTAATTTTTAAACTAAACAGAAAAGCCTAAATTAATTTATTACGCAATTAAGTCCCTACTGACGCAAGCGGTTGACACGGGTCGGGTAGGGCTGACATCAGCATTGGGCAAGAGCTGACGTCCGCAGACGAACGCGGGGACTAACATCAACACTGACGTCAGCGGCTGACATCAGCTAAGGCTGACGTAAGCGGCGCACGGGCTCGCTCCATGGTGGACCGAGTCCACGGATGTCAGTGGGACAGCGTGCCACGTGACCGCATGGCAACAGCAGTGCGGGCTGGCGAGATCGGATGCCTCCGATCTACCGCGCGGTAGATCAGACGATCGGGGCAACAGCTATGGTTAGGGTTTGCGCGTGCGGCGGTGACCGAGCTCGACTCGACTGGCCATGGCCATACGGCAGCTGGCCGGCTCACTGGCGACGTGGGGAACAGCGGTGGATGGTGGCGCGGTACACGGGAAACGACGCTCGTTGGCGCGGCTCCTCGGGATGGCACGGGAACAGCTAGGGCTCGCGCGGGAGGAAGAAAGACAGAGGGAGCGCTTACCAGAGCCGGAGACGACGATGGCGGCGCACGGCGGCTATTGCAGGTGGACGGTGATTTAAGGCTCAGAAACATGTGGTGCAAATAGGAAAAAAATGGCGGAGCTTTATAGGGTCTCGGGAGTCCGGATCGTGCATGACTTGGCGACAGATTCCTCACCGTCCTTCTCGGAATCGGAGAGAGAGAGAGATTCGGTGGCGGACGGTTTGGGCCGGCGCGGGCTCGGATTCGGCCGGCGCGAGAGCGGGGAAGGGGCGGCGCAGGAGCGGTGCTAGGGTTTGGTGCGACACGGACGATGGAGATGCACGGGATAGCGTGAGCTTTCCGTGACGCGAGCGGCAGAGATGGCGCTATGGCGGTGCTGCACTGGTGTGGGCTCGGGCGTGGGGACGACGGGCCCAATAGGTGGGCCCCACCTTTCGGCGGCCTGAGAGAGAGAGGGAGGGCGCGCAGACTTGCGCGGGGAGCGGCAACGGCTCATGGGCCCTCGGGGCTGGGTCGTTGGCCCGAGCGGGAAATGGGCGGGAAAAGTTTGCGGACTAATAGGAAAATTAGGAAAATAATTTCTAGGGACTTAATTTAATTCTGATAAATTCATTTAATTGATTTAAAATATTTGTAGTGCTCTGAAAATTCCACTAAAAATCATGTTAATATATTTTGTCATGTAGAATTTAGGAAAAATCCTACCATGCCATTTCCACTTATTAAATGTATTTTAAAATTATTTGTTTGCTCCAGAATAATTCCAGAAATTAATTTCTTTGGTGGAATTATTTAAATAATTTTTTAAAAGGCAAAACATAGGGTGTGACAAACCTACCCCCCTTAAATGGAATCTCGACCCCAAGATTCGGAGGCACTTGCGAAGAGGTGCTGGTGCGCGGCCTTCAACTCATTTTCTCTTTTCCAAGTAGCTTCTTCTTCTGAGTGATGAGTCCACTGAACTTTGCAAAATCTGATAACCTTGTTTTGAGTCTTTCTCTCACTGGTTTCAAGGATATGAGCCATTTTATCTACGTAGGTCAAGTCCTCTTGAATCTCAGTTTGGTCTGGATTCGCCTGCTCTTCTGGTACTCTCAAACATATCTTTAACTGAGAGACATGGAGTACGTCGTGAATACCAGCCATGTTGGATGGAAGCTCGAGCTGATAGGTGACTTCTCCTCGACGTTCCCAAATTCTGTATGGTCCCATAAAATGTGGTGCCAACTTGCCTTTGGTTTGAAAAGGATGTACTCCTCGAAGTGGTGTGACCTGAAGATACACATATTCTCCTCCTTCAAAAGCGAGGTCTCTTCGATTATTGTCTGCGTAGCTCTTTTGCTGAGATTACGCAATCCTCAATCTTTCCCTAATTGTTCGAACTTTTGCTTCCCCTTCACTTATCACTTCTGTTCTGAACAACTAACGCTCACCCGTCTGATCCCATAAATGTGGCGTACGACACTTCCGTTCGTACAATGCCTCATAAGGTGCCATTTGAAGACTGGCTTGGTAACTGTTGTTGTAGGAGAATTTTGCATAAGGCAAACTCTTGTCCCATGCTCCTCCAAACTCAAGCGCACATGGTCTCAACATGTCTTCCATAATTTGATTTACTCTCTCGGTTTGACCATCAGTCTATAGGTGATAGGTCGTACTGAAGTTCAAACGGGTACCAAGCTCTTCTTGCAACTTATGCCAAAACTTGGAAGTAAACTGACTTCCTCGGTCAAACATGATATTCTTAGGTACTCCATGTAAACACATGATCCTAGCAAGGTAAAGTTCTGCTAACTTCTTTCCCGAATAGGTGGTATGTACCATTATGATGTGAGCCATCTTCGTGAGTTGATCTACGATGACCCAAATTGAATCATGTCCCGACGATGTTCAGGGTAAACCGATGATGAAATCAATTCCGATTTCTTCCTATTTCCATTCTGGGATTTGGAGGGGTTGTAACAGTCCCGTGGGCTGTTGATGTTCTGCCTTGATTCGCTGGCTAACATCACAGAGTGCGACAAATTCAACTATTTCTCTCCTCATACTGACCCACCAGAACTTCTCCTTGAGGTCTTGATACATTTTTGTACTACCCGGATGTATAGAATATTGGGTTTGATGAGCTTCCGTAAGAATCAGTTTCTTTAATTCTTTATCTTCCGGTACACACAATCTCTTTCCCATCCAGAATGTTCCATGCTCGTCCTTAGTGAAGTCGCGAGCTTTTTCGACTCTCATGTTCTTCTTGAGTTCAGCAATTTCAGAATCTAACGCCTGAGCAACCTGAATTTGGTCTATGAGAGTGGGTTGAGCTTCAAGAGTGGCCACAAACCCAAATTCCAAAATCCGTAGGTTAAGGTGCTCAAATTCTTGCTGCAACTCGTTACACATTCCTTCTATGTTAATGGTGTTGCAGTAACTTTTCCGGCTCAAAGCGTCTTCTTCCACATTAGCCTTGCTGGGATGGTAGTTTATTCCCAAATCATAATCTTTGATCAATTCCAACCATCTTCGCTGGCGAAGGTTTAAATCCGGTTGGGTGAAGATATAGTTTAAACTTTTATGATCCGTGTACACTTCACAATGGTTGCCAATTAGGTAGTGTTGCCAGATTTTCAAGGCATGGACCACAGCGGCTAACTCCATATCGTGGGTTGGATAGTTATTCTCATGCGGACGCAACTGACGAGAGGCGTATGTGGCCACTTTGCCTTTTTGCATCAACACACATCCCAGCCCTTGGTGGGACGCATCACAATACACTTGGAAATCTTTCGTCGGATCCAACAGTATCAAGACTGGCGCAGACACCAACTTCTTTTTAAGCTCTTCAAAACTCTTGTTACACTCTGCGGACCATTTGAATTTCTCATCCTCTTCAACAATTGTGTTATTGGCTTGGCAATTCTGGAGAAATTGTGTCATTAGTAATAACCCACGAGTCCAAGAAAACTTTGAACCTGAGTAACTGTCTTTGGTGGGGTCCACTTGGTAACTGATTCCACATTCGATGGATCCACAGCTACTCCTTGGGCATTCACAATGTGGCCAAGGAACTGCATTTCCTTTAACCAGAAAGCACACTTGCTAAGCTTGGTGTAGAGTTGATGATCTCTCAACTTCTCGAGCACTAACCGAAGATGAGGCTCGTGTTCCTCATTGGTCTTGGAGTAGATCAAAATATCATCAATGAAGACCACGACGAATTTGTCCAAGAATTCCATAAACACCTTATTCATGAGGTTCATGAAGAAGACCGGTTCATTGGTAAGTCCAAAAGACATGACCGTACACTCGTACAAACCATACTGAGTGATGAAGACGGTCTTGGGAATGTCCTCTTCTCGGATCCTCAATTGATGATTGCCTGATTGCAGGTCTATCTTGGAGAATAACCTTGCTCCTTTGAGTTGATCAAACAAGTCATCAATTCATGGATGCTTATGGATTGGGGCAGTTCGCGATAATAGGTCGATCCAAAATTTGATCTCTTTTTTGTGGCACTTGGTTAGATCTTCTGGAAAAACTTCAGGATATTCTCTGACTATGGGGATGTCTTCTAATTTCATAGGGATCTTTGCTGCTACTTCAGACGATTCCTCGATAGAAGTTTGATTCAAACTTGCTACAACCTTTGATGGCATGGGAGAACGGAAATCAATCTCCTCTCCTTTTCCATTGGTTAAAGCGATCGTACGACTAGCACAGTCAATCACTCCCTTATGTCTTGACAACCAATCCATCCTAAGGGTGACATCTAGGCCTTTTGATTTAAGAAGGATAATATTGGCTAGAAATTAGGATCCTTGGATGTTTATTACCACCGAGGGACAATAGGGAGCGGTGTCCAAATGATTTCCAAGGGTTTGAACCCGCATAGGTATTTTAAGTTCCACTACTGATAACCCATGTGCCCCAACAAACTGTTTGAAAATAAAAGAATGCGTAGCACCGTAATCAAATAATACTATAGTAGGAGTGAGATTCACAGGAAACATACCTAGTATAACCTCAGGCACAGCCTGCGCCTCCTCTGCAAACACATGATTGACACGTGCTTGGATGAATCTAGGTCCGGTGCGCTTCGGCTTTGGACACTTGTCTGCTATCGACGGTCACTATCTCCCAAAATCCGATCGTCAACTCCTGCATAAATTGAACAAACTATGCACATCAACGTAGTGGTAGGGTTATTCGCTAAGTCTTTCCACGAGTGTTGGTAATTATTTGTATGTGTTATCGACCAAATTTAGTAAGTCAAATCCCTGGATTTGAAGCTACAATTGAAGCGAAATTGGAGTGCATGATTCTTGGAAACAGAGTGCACGTCTGCTAAGTATGAATCGGCTAAGGAGTCAATCGGCTGAGACTAAGTCGGATGAGGATATCTGGCATAGCCGATTCTGAGTGGGATAACAAATGTGACCAATTTCGGTGCAAAAGCGTGGAGATCATTATTGGATTCGATCGGTTTTCGGTGCTTCAGAGATATTGTCATCTATGGATAAAGTCCTAAAAAGGCAATTATATATGTAAATTAGGATATTTTGTATAGTTTCCTTGTGTATCACGGCAGGGGACCTTGTCCCGGATATTGTCGTATTTTAAATAGTAGTTAGGATAAGAATCGTGTCCTATAAGGATTTCGTTGCAACCGGGTATAAATACAACCCGAGACTATGTAGTTTATGATATATACACAATCAATACAATCTCGGCGCATCGCCACCTTTTTCCTTTAATAGTTTCCAGGAGTTCTTGCTTCTAGTTGGGCTGCATCGTTTGATCTCCAGCGAAAAGGTAATTCTTGTCACAGCGGTTTATGTTGTCGGGGTTAGTGCTTCCATCGTCATGATACTCTAATTCTGTCTTCGTAATCTGCATAGTTATCATATATGTTGTATAATTTAGATCGACATTGTGGTCTGAACCCTAATCAGCTAGCTTCAATTGCTAGATGATAGCCGGTAGGTTTAGATTTCAATGTTAATCTGGATTATATAGTATATCTACCATCTTGAAAGATGTTCATAGACTCATATAGATTATATGCTTCTTTTGGTACTTAATGCTGCATCGATTAAGTTCGATCTATTAAGTCGCCTTTAGAATCATAATAGATCTATATTGCTTTATGATGATTGCTAGAGATTGTATCGGAGTTTCAGCTGATCTTATCTATTTTTAACTGTCTTGTATGTTTTATATTTACTTGATATGTTGAAGCCGCCATTTATATTAAGATCTCTTTGTAGTTAAATATATTAAGCTTGTAATTGATTTGTTAAGTCATCTTAGCATATGATCGATCCATGTTTATATATTTGGTTAGTAACGATATCTTAGTATAAAGCAGTATTGGAGTACTAGCCGATACATGTTAGATTTAATCTCTTCGGCTATGTTGTGAACAAGTATAATCCTTGCCTTATGGTATTTTTAGATCCAAGTGATTTATATTGTCTCGGTATACTACCGATCTATCCCAGTCACTTGATTTAAATATGCTTTAAGACTTGGATTGTATTCTGTTAACATCTGCAGCCAATCGGACAAGTCTAATGGCTGTCGATTTAGTATGCATTGCATCGGCTTAACCCTAGATGATACGTCATCGGCCACCAGCCGATCGGCTATCGTTTGCAAGCTAATTCTTTCTATTGTTTCTTGTTGATTGCAGGATCAAATCAACTGGCACGCCTACAAACCTTGAATCAATAATTTGGACCTGCACTAGAGTTAAGCATATCTCTTAGGCCAGTGCGTGGGAAATTTTCTCATCAACAGTATGCAGGTGAATAATATGTCAAAATGAAGTGAAAAGTGTGCTTTCGTGGCGAAGAAACACAATTCCAACCAATCGACGACCACCACGTCAGCTTCCCGCGGATCGAAGGGTCCACTAGTCGGGTGAAACCGCCTTAACGTGGGACCAAACACCCGGGAACCACCTTAAGGGCCCACATGTCAGCCACTAGACAAAATTGGAGGGGTTCAGCCGAACCATGGTTCTGCGGAACCAAAACTGAGGCCAAACCGACCCATCTTCCACGTGGTGACTCCCTAGCCTCTCCCAATGGCGGTAATGATAGTTTGGCGGTTACAAACCGACTTCCAACGGCCATTGAGGGCTATAAAAGGAGGTACTCCACTTCATTTCAACACACCTACAAGAAGATTAAAGCTTCACTCCAAAGGCTTAGTAAATAGGTTAGAGATTGAGGAGAAGCTCTGAAAGGAGTGCCCCAAATGTCGGAGTTTTCTCCGAGGGGTAGTTCGGAGGAGTGCCAGGAGTCCCGGTATCGACCTTCGGCCTTGTACATGAATGCTTTCTTGAATAAAGTAAGTTTTCATGTATACTATGGTTGTTATATTTTTACTTTGAGTAATTTACTTTACCGCATTTACTTACGGGATCATCGTCCAATTAATTTGGGTGCTCTAGTACTAAGACCCTGATGAGGATGGGTGTTCTTGCGCAAGGCTAGAGTAGTATTCGATAGTTTAGACGTGGTGTCAAGGCTAGATTTTACCTTTGTTTGCCTCGTACTCCACGGGTGAGAGGTAGGCGGCAGGTGGTGACAGCCCTGTCCGTCCTTTGTATTCCTCCCCGTTCGGGTACGACGTAGAGCTGTAGGCCGGAGTCACTCGGCAGACTGAGCGTAAGCCGGCGCCCGAAGTAAGTAAAATAAAGTAAAGTAATTTACCTGCTTCTTAGAGCCACAAACATAGAAATCCTCTCTATACCTTAGCCTACCTAATCATGGATGTCCTTGGATGAACCTTACTGTTTGATAATTCTCACCGTTCCTTGGATTCGATATCCCTTGGAATACTCCCTTAGGTGAAGTGCTACAATGGTATTCCGTGCGCTTGCGGATTATTCTGTGGTCTAAAAAATACCAACAAGCATTTCTGGCGTCGTTGCCGGGGAACGGTTGCTGATTTATCTTAGAGCCTAGGTCATCTGTCACATACCCAAACCCAGGGTTAGAAAAAATTTGTCAAAACCAAATAAAAATAGGGTTTCTCAATTTTGCGAACCAAAAATTTCCATTTCTAACTTAGGAGAAGCATTTTCACCAAGTTGCATGATTTAAAATTCTAGAACAAATTTAAAACTTTTTCATTTTTGACTTAGAGTGTAGAAACAATCATACATGTGTGCAAGTATGTGCATACAAGAAGTATTTTGAAAATGAGTCCTTTGTGCTATTGAATCTTTGGACTTGCATTTCATATTAGGACTCATAAGCATAACCCTGACCAAAAAAAAATTGCTAAACAAGCCTACACTTAATTTTGGGTGCTAGCATGTAAGCATAATAATATAACTCAAAGTTCACCTCCTCAGCCTAGGAGGAAAGCTAATATGAGCCCAAAGGATATAATAGGTGCATGCATATAGGGTAGACACATAAACCTAGGAAGGATTACCCTAATTTTCTAGAATAATCCATATTAGATAAAATCATGAGAAATTTCATGAAAATGCCAAAGGCTATAGGCAACTGAAATATAATTTTTGTATAGTAATAGCTGGGTTTGAAGCCCCAAACAAATTGGACAAAGACAATTGAACACTAGGATAATTAATACCCCTATCGGCTAAAATGATACCTTGTCTAAACATTGAGTAAAATCCACATAAGTGTATATGTAAGATAATTTATTTAAATAGTATGTTAATTATCATAAATAAATATAATTTTTATAGAATTTTTCCCCATGGTTTAAATCCTCTAAAAATTCAAACAAGAATCAAATTAGCTCATATTTATTTAATTCCTGGGAACAAACCACAAATTATTTTTGAATAAAACCAGAGAAAATGGAACCTATAGATGATCATCTACCTCCAGTAAAAATTTCAATAATTTACCATGCCTACATAATTAATTATTAAGCTCCAAAGTCTAGGGAGGAAGAAATAATCTGAAAATTTTCTTTAAACCACTTTCACTAGTGCTTCTACCCATACTCCTCTCTCTAGCCTAGCCTACCACGAAGTGACCACACCTGGCAGCCACTTGGGCTTGCTCCACCTAGGTACACTATGTTCCACCGCTCAGGAAACCACAGGGAAACAGGGAGAGGGCAGTGACATGTGCTGGCATTACTCCAAGTCCACCTAGGTCGTTACTGCCAGCTCAACTCTCATCACTTGAAAAACCATCTCGCCATCGTGCTCCACATCACTCCCTCATTGCGTTCCACGAAGAAATCGAGAGAGTTCACCTCGGAATCGCCAGGAACGGCCTCGTCTTCATCTATGCCGAAAGGTGCTCGATCCATGTTGTGACTTCTCTGGTAGGTATCATTGCAACCTAACCTATGGAACATGATCCTCTCCCCATGCCTAATTCATCCATGCATTTTGTTTCATATGTTGTGATGTGCAAGATCACCGAAGCGTGGCCATCATTGTCCATAGCGCCGCCACTCGGGTTCGACGGCATTTCGGCCATGGTGGGCCAAGGCACGCCTGAGACACTGCGTCACCATTTTCGCCTCGACTTCCTCGTCGTTTCCCCTCAAGAACCCCGAAAAATGACACACTGGAGAGCGAGATCAAAAGCTTCTTCCTCAACTCCAGCCAAGCCACCACCGAGGGTAGCTTCGTCCTCTCCAGTGAGATTCAAGTCGATTCCCTAGAACCACACCATCCCTATGTGACTCTTGACGTTTTGCATGCTTTGGTTTTGAAGCCCCTTGGCCGGAACGAGCCAGCGCCGTTGTCCAGAAGGTCTCCATCACCGCCGGACCCTCTCTCGCGCCGCCGTCAATGACCAAGCTCCTCCAGCATGCGTGCGACCCAGGGTAAGCATCCAGGACCCCTAAGGATACATGTACATACTTCGGATTGCACTAAAACGAGCCACCACCCGACGTGCACTAGCATGCCGAACCTTACTGCCGCAGTGCTCGCCGCAAGCACCACTCCGGTCACCATTGGCCGCGAGACAACTTCCAACGGATTTGCAAGGTTGCAAGCTACATTTCCTCTCAAGGAACCTCACCGATATAGGTCGTCAATCCCAACCGGCGCTGGTGAAATCTTCATCGGACCGCCGGGCTCTGCCTCCCCTACTTCCTCTCTTGACCGAAACTCTGACATGTGGGCCTAGATGGATTAGGCGCTAAGGACTTTGTTTAGCATACACTTAAATCTTGTAAGGTTTGTTTTAGAAAACTTCTCCGAATGACATGTGGACCCATGGACTCAAATGTAAATAGGGACAAACTGAGGCACTCTTAATAAACTTCCATTTAACACGTGCCCTGAACCTCGGGTTCTATTACTGAAGACTCCAGGGGCCTTTTTGCATAATGACGAGTCAATGACAGTGGACCCATTTGTGTTAAATTCTGATAAAAGCTGAAAAGATAAACTACATCATTTTTTAGTTAGCTGAAAAAGGAAAAAGACTTGTAAAATCTATAGAACATTTTCTATAACTCATCTTAGGATGAAACAAATTTCTGTGAACCCATAGGAAGATGAACTTTAATTTAGAATTATAAAACTTGACACTTACTGTACAAATTTTGTCTCTAAAATTTTTTAAGTTAAATCACACATAGAGCTTGCCCAAAACTTTTAAAATATATAAAAGATTCAATTTAACTTATTTTTTGACAAACCCAAATTCTACAGATCCACCAACTTACACACTCTATTTATGAAAAAGAAAAACCTATAGTTACTCTGTACCAAGTACATCTAAGACTATTACTATTAAAATGATGTGATTTAGGTAGGCTAAATTTACAAATTTGTATAAAATTCATTTTAAATCCTTTTTGAGTAAACTCAAGTTCTGTAGATTCACCAAAACACATACTCTCAAATAGTAAAATAAAAATATTTGCCTACTATATATTAGTATCACTTAAATATTTCTACAAGGAATAAACCCTTTAATGCACACAAGTTGGAAAATTTGTAGGAAAATTTATTTTTAATCCGTTTTTGGTGAACCAGGATTTTACTAAACCAGAAAGTAACGAACTTCAATTAGGTAGAATAAAATATGGCAATTCATACACTAAATATGTAGGAAAAACCCTAAAAATATAACCTAAGTGCAAATCACCCTTAATAACCTAAGCACCATGTGCATATAACTATATATATTCATGAATTGAACCCTAACCTAAGTAAATTAGGATAAACCTATTAGACCAGTGGAACCTCAAGATCCGTCCTAGTTACCAAAACATATCACCTATAGCTCACAAAGCAATCTTTAAGTTAATATATAAAGTTTCTAACACAAGAACACCCGTAGTTCATATAATGTATAGCAAAACACCCCAAGTCCTAGAATCATTAACTAAAATTAGAATTAGTTAACCAAATATTTCATTTTACACATCATGAACATGATGGATCAGGTTCTGGACCCAAAAATCCCTAGGGCCACACATGTAGAACACTATAGGCCTAAAACACGCTATAAGTTGTAAATTTCCTAAGTAATTTAAAATAGCTTTAAAAATTATGGAACCAATTATGTTAGACTTAGAAAATGTATTCCCTTTCCCCTGTAAATTCAAATTAATAAAAATAAAAATATAGAAACACTGCCTAAACCTCACCTAACCTTATACTGCTACGACCCGACAAAATTTCTAAAATTCATAACTCTTAAATAGGATAAGATAAATTAGAAAAACTTTCACCTAAATTCACTTTAGACCAGTACCTACTCAATGTATAAAAATCATGCATTTTAGAGCCTTTTGAATTTTTCACATATTTCGATGTTCAATTGCATGACGTGTATTTGTTTAGATGATTGCACAAATGATGGAGGAGTGGATTAAGTGCGGACATTTATCAAGTCCAAGGCAAGTGCTTGTCCATCCTTTGAACAATTTGAACCCATGTTTTTGGGCAATATGCTTTGTTTGTGAAATTTGCATGCGTAATTTGTCTTATCGATACTTTTAAGCTAAGGATGGTAGTTATGTCCTGAAAATTTGCATGAACCCTTTTTAAAATACTTCCTTGTTGTTTTAAACCCTAGGAATTAAATTAGAGTACTCTAGATGTACTCATGTGAAAATGCTATGCTTTATAAAAGTGAAATGCTTAGCCTTGCTTAGTATTAATCGAAATATGGGCATGGAATGATTGCTAAATTCTTTGGAAAATCTTTTGTGTGTTTTGACTAAATGAGGCAATCCCTAATTATTTGCGAAACAAAATAAAGAAAATACTAATTTTAGACTTGGGCGGCAAGTGGCATGCAATTGATGTATTTGCATTGCCGATAGAAGGAGTGTTTGCGCGAGTCGATTAAAGACTAAACTACATGTCATTCATTGTGTATACCATACATCCACATATACTAGTATGGGATAGCCTTAGTTGATTAATCTACTTAGCACCTAGCCTTGCGTTATGGTAGGACGAAGTGTATGTGTTCGGATAACCCGTAGTAACTTCCTATTTGCCCCGTTGTGATAGTTTAGGCAACTAAGTCTATCCAATACAATGATATCGTGCCACGTGGGTGGTGTTTACACCCAAAATTGGCACCTAGGAATCAAAATAGGGAAAGTTGCCAATATTTGGAAATACGCCGGTTTCCTTCGGAGAGGCCGGTCAAACCGCTGTGTATAGGCCGGTCAGACCGGGCCGTGGGGCCGGTCAGACCGGTGGCATGTGGTCGGTCTGACCAGCAGAGTTCGAAACCTAGCCGAATTCGTCGGTACTCTGGTTTCCTTCCTCCATACGGTATGTCTCGGGTTTCCAAAGGTGTCTACCCCGAATTGGACGTGGAGAAGGGGCTATGGAGGGCAAGACCAACCCCTATTTAAGGGCCAAGGCCGGTTCAATTGGCATAACCAACACATACACAAACAAATCCAATCTAGCTTATAGTTTTTAGCCAATTGAATCATTCTTTAACTTTTTATATATTAGTTTGTCCATCTTTGTCGATTTGTGCTGTAAATCGTCCGCCGCCGCTACGAGAGTGAGACAATTCTTTGTAAGTTTGTCTTGAAAACTTTCTGTTTGCCCACGAGACGGGTGTTTATCTATCTTTTTATCTAAATCGGCTTTGCTAGCCGGTTTAATCTATAAAACCCATCTTGCTTTAGTTCTTTGCTAGATCAAGGTGGTTGGCGACTCCATATCACCGCAAGGCGTTTAGGTGAATCGATCGTGCTCGTGCCTTTGTCAAAAAAGGTGCCAACACGATTTTTGGCGACTCCGCGGGGACGTCCGCTCGACGCCATCTCAATTTCGACGCCACCATGACAAAGCAAGTTGCGCAAGAGGTGAGCCCATCTAACGTCGTCCACATCTCGCTGGATGATCTAGATGGAGAGACGCGCAAGATAATGGAGGAGCGGATCAAGGCGATCACGCAGGAGGTTTTGGCCAAATCTTGTACCAAAACCCACCAGGGTGTCATCCTCAAGCCCGGGAGCCCGCTCAAGGTCATCCACAATGAGGTAAGCACTGATGACCTAGCTCTTCTCATCCAAAGGCTCGTGGCAAGTACGGTGGATGAGTCCATCACCGTCGCCGTCAATAATAAGATTGAATCTGCTATGGAGTCTTGCTTTAATAGGATGTTTAATGCACATATGGGTGCTAAATCCGGCTCTCCCAGGGCCGATTTACCGTTTGCCTCTGTTGCGACCACTAGCCAAGCCCCTGTACATCACATATTTAGTAAAACCGACGGGGCAATCACACAACAACACGAGGGGTGAGTTCTGCACCTTCTGTCGGTCTGACCGGCCCTACGGCCGGTCTGATCGACGCATCCTACATCGGTCAGACCGGTCCACAGGTCGGTCCGACCTTTCCCCACCTCGGTCGAGACCAGCCTTCGGGCCGGTCCGACCGCCCCTTCACCGGTCGATCGGCGGCTACAGCCCGGTACCGGGCCGTGCCCCTACCCAGTCGGAGCCAGGACTCATGGCCGGTCAGGCCGGCACTCTGGTGCCGGTGTAGGAAGTAGATCCGATCATGGGTAATTTGGTTTTATACCACGTTCCCGCACATGACCCCCCTGTAGCTACTGTTCATGCACAAGTTCCTCCACACATTCCCAATCAGTACAATGATCCTAATAGAGGATACCCGCATGACACTGGGTATGGCCAATATGGCAATATTGCGCCACAACAACCATTTTTTAGGCCGCCGACTTTACCAAATCCACCAAGGCCTGAAAATATGGAGGAACAAATTAGGAATATTATTAGGTAATCATTTGGGATTGAGCCCAGGAATCGTGCTAGGGTTTACCAAAAGCCGTATCCTGATCACTTCGACAACACTCCATATCCTCGTGGCTATAGAGTTCCTGAATTCACTAAATTCAGTGGTGAGGATAATAGGACCACATGGGAACACATAGGCCAGTTCTTAGCGCAATGTGGAGAGGCTAGTACTTCTGATGCTTTTAAATTGCGGTTATTTTCTTTATCGTTGTCCGGTACTGCTTTTACATGGTTTACTTCATTACCGGCTAATTCTATTCATACTTGGGCCCAGTTAGAACAAAAATTCCATGATTATTTTTATACTGGCGAGACTGAGCTTAGGCTTTGTGATTTAACATCGGTTAGGCAAAAATATAAGAATCTGCCATAGATTACATTAAGAGGTTTAGGGATGCTAGAAACCAGTGTTTTAGTTGAAGTATAACTGAAAGAGATTTGGCTGATCTTGCTTTTAGCAGTTTACTTGCTCCTATTAAGAGAGGTTAGATGGCCAACAATTTTTCGATGTTAGTCAGGTTATGCAAAAGGCTCTGGCTCAGGAAAGCCGAGTCAGAGATAGTAAAAAATTTGTTAGGCCAAGTGATAAGAAACCTCATGTTAGCATGATTGATTGCCCTGATAGTGATTCCGACGTTGATGAGGGCGATCATGATATGTACATTGCTGAGTGGTCTTGGACTAACAAGAATAAGCTTTTTGTTTGTTCTAGCTTGACGCCGACTCCTCGCAAGGATCGACAAAGTGAGATTAAGTATAGTTTTGATGTGGCCAAGTGTGATAAGATTTTTGATTATCTTTTACAAGAAAAACAAATTAAATTGCCTAAATGCCATGTCATACCTTCGGCGGAAGAATTGAAGCGTCATTCTTATTGTATGTGGCACGATTCTTATTCTCATTCTACTAATGTGTGTAATGTTTTTCGTCGACATGTTCAATCGGCCATAGAAGAAGGACGGTTTAAATTCACTGAGGGCGCCAAGATGAAGCTTGACAGTGACCCTTTCCCTGTTAATGTTGTTGATCTCGACGGCAAGAAGGTGTTGATTCGGCCGGAGCAAGCCGAGTCTACTAAGGGGAAGGAGGTTGTCGTTGGAGAGCCTAGGCCTAAGATGCTTGTGCCAAAGAGTCTGGAGGTTGGTGTTTGGAAGAAAAACGAGGGTAAAGCTTCAACATCAAGGAAACCCCAAAAGCCAAAGGTGACTTTTGATATGCTCTTAAACAAGTACGAGAAGAGGAGCATGGAGAAAGAGCATAATAAAGGCAAAAGGCCAAGATCGCCTCCTAGGGAGCGATTTGGCCATTCGTCAAGGGAATTGGAGCCGTCATTCCCGCATTGTCCTCAAGTCATGCCATGGGGACCATGCCCAATGCCGCCGCCAGGTTTTTCTTTTCCTTACTTCATGCCTTGGGGGGCACCACCACCAATGTATAATCATATGCCTCCAGTGCAATTTCATCAAGGATGTGAAGGGAGAGGAGATCATCTCATGGAGATGCGTCCTCATCAAACGGAAGCCGGTTTTCACCAAGAAATCGGTTTGGGGGAGAGAAGAGGGCGCATAAGCGTGCCAAGGCTGAGGAAAGGGCTTCGGAGGTCATTACTGTCAAGACAGGATGTCATGATGTGCCAGTACCATCTGGAGAAGAAGCTAGGATGGTTTTTGGCAATCAAGCCAAAGCTAAGAAGGGCTTTGCACAGGAAAACAGTCAGACCAGACCCTCTGGCTGGTCTGACCGAAGCCCTACGGCCGGTCCGACCGTGGTCCTCGTGCTGGTCTGACCGGGTCTGATGGCTGGTCTGACCGACGGCCTAGAGCCGGTATGACCGTATCTTCTGATCAGTCTAACCGTAGGCACAAGGCCGGTCCGAGTGGTTACCGTAGCCGGTCTGACCGACAGTCTGCCAGAGGTGGTCCTGGTTTTGCTTCTTCTTCGGATGCCTAAGGATTTGGATTTAACGGCTACTCAAAAGAGGAGGTTGTAGCCTCTTCGAGCCAATGACTTGAGGGAGAAGGAGGCTGAAGAATGGAGAGACAAAAGATTTGAGGAGTTGCGACCACCACCAATGAAGGTGTGGAAGTCAAAATCGACAAAGGGTAAAGAGCTGGTGGTTGTTCGTGAAGAAGAAGAAGAAAAGGAAGAAGATGAACAATCGGCTGAGATGTCATCGCCGGGTGAGAGCATGGATATCAGTATGGTGTGCATGTTGCCCATGGAGTTCTGTGCCATGGAGGAGGCTAAGGTAGCTCAATTCTCACTAGGTCCAAGAGACGCGGTTTTTTAGAAGCCCGACGAGTCTAACCATCATATGAAACTTCTTTATATTAAGGGTCATATTGATGGAAAGCCGGTCTCTAGGATGCTAGTGGATGGGGCGCTGCTGTGAACCTGATGTCGTATTCACTGTTCAAGAAGTTGGGTCGTGAAGAAGATGAGTTGAAGAAGACCAATATGTTGCTCAACGGCTTCAATGGTGAATCAACTGAGGCTAAGGGGATCCTGTCTGTGGAGCTCACGGTGCGTAACAAGACATTGCCTACCGCCTTCTTCATTGTCGACGTGCAAGGTAACTACAGTCTTATGTTGGGGCGTTGTTGGATCCATACCAACTGCTATGTTCGCTCTACCTTGCATCAATGTTTAATTCAATGGGATGGTGATGATGTTGAGGTTGTCCAAGCGGACACGTTGGCTGAGATTGCAACGGCCGATGTTTCAGTAGGGTGGAAACATGGAGATATGCAGTGCTTGTCAGGGTTAGACCTTTCTAGCTTTGATTTTATTAGTGTTTCCAAGGATGGTTTTGTGCCTATCTCTGTAAAGCTGGCTAGTTTAGCACGGCTAGGTGATATTACTTTATATGATGAATAAAGCAACCAATTTAGAGTGGTTACAGAAGAGGGTACAAGAATATCGGTCTACAAAGAACGATATTGGGGAAACTATAGAAGATTTTGACGAAGTAGAGAAACTTGGTCAAGGGTTTACATCAGCCGATCCATTAGAAGAAGTGGACATAGGAGATGGAAGTGTTCCAAGGCCGACTTTTGTACACAAAAACATGAAAGCTGATTATAAAGTTAAAATAATCGAGCTGCTTAAAGAATACGTTGATTGCTTTGCATGGGAATACCATGAGATGCCAGGACTTAGCCGTGAGCTTGTTGAGTGGCACCAATACGTTGATTGTTGAGCATCAGCTTCCGATAAAATCAGGGTTTAGGCCTTATAAACAACCCCCTCGTCTCTTTAACCCTCTCATATATGATCGAGTCAAAGAAGAGATAGACCGATTATTGAAGGCGGGGTTTATTAGGCCATGCCAGTATGCGGAGTGGGTGTCCAACATCGTTCCGGTTCAGAAGAAAGGGAGCGGTAAGATTATGGTATGCATAGATTTTAGAGATCTAAATAAAGCCACTCCTAAAGATGAATATCCTATGTCTATAGCTGACATGTTAATAAATGATGCCTCAGGTCATAGAGTGATTAGTTTTTTAGATGGCAATGTTGGCTACAATCAGATCTTTATGGCGGAAGAGGATATGTACAAGACGGCTTTTAGGTGTCCAGGGTTTGTTGGGTTGTTTGAGTGGGTCATCATGACATTCGGGTTAAAGAATGCCGGCGCAACATATCAAAGGGCGATGAACTTGATTTTTCATGATTTGCTAGGTTTTATCTTAGAAATCTATATTGATGATATTGTCATCAAATCGGATGGTATGGATGGTCATATAGCCGATTTGAGATTAGCTTTTGAGAGGATGCGTTGGTATGGTTTGAAGATGAATCCACTCAAGTGTGCTTTTGGTGTGTCAACGGGGAAGTTCTTGGGATTCATGGTGCATGAGAGAGGGATTGAGATTGATCCTAAGAAGGTTGAGAAGATTCAAGATTTTAAAGCACCGACATGCAAGAGAGAAGTTCAGAAGTTGCTAGGTAAGGTGAATTACTTGAGGAAATTTATATCTAACCTAGCGGGTAAAATTGATGCTTTTGTTCCTATCTTACGTTTGAAAAAAGAAGCAGATTTTACTTGGGGGCAGCACAACAAGAGGCGTTTGAGGGTTTGAAAAAATATTTATCTACTCCACCGGTGGTGCGAGCTCCTAAAGCCAGAATTCCGTTTCGGTTGTGTATCGTTGCCGAAGACAAAGTTATTGGAGCCTTTTTAACACAAGAGGAAGATGGCAAAGAATACATAATCACATATTTGAGCCGCCGTCTTTTAGAAGCCAAAACGAGGTATGTTTTTGTAGAGAGACTTTGTCTTTGTTTATACTATGCTTGTACCAAGTTGCGTCGTTACTTGTTATCTAGTACATGCATAATTGCTTGTCAGACCGATGTCGTTAAGCATATGTTGCAAAGGCCAATTCTAAGTGGGAGAATTGGTAAGTGGGCGTATACATTGATTGAGTATGATTTGGCTTATGAATCGTTGAAATCCGTGAAAGACCAAATTGTAGTAGATTTTACAGTAGACCATCATATAGATATTGCTTATGAAAATGAGGTTTGCTTGCTTAGTGTTACACCTTGGAAGATTTATTTTGATGGCTCTTCATGTAAAGAGGGTCAAGGTATAGGTGTAGTTTTGATTTCGCCCAATGGTCAATGTTTTGAGGCATCAGTTCGTTTGGAGTATTATTGTACAAATAATCAAGCCGAATACAATGCTTTGTTATTCGGTTTACAAGTGATGGAGATCGTTGGAGCTACACATGTAGAAGCATTTGGTGACTCAGAGTTGGTGGTGCAACAAGTTGCCGGGGTTTACAAGTGCTTTGATGGGTCGCTAAACAGGTACCTTGATCAATGCTTAGATATTATTGCCAATTTTGATGATTTTGCTATTAGGCATATTGCTAGGAGTGAAAATTGTAGAGCAAATGATTTGGCTCAACAAGCATATGGTTATAGTGTTAAAAGTGGAGTATTTTTCATATTAGAGAAACCAGTGCTTGATTATAATTCTTCGGACGAAATTGGCAAGGATGCAGATCGCAGGCGGTCTGACCGGCGCACTGTTGCCAGTCTTACCGTGGATGGCCGGCGGTCTGACCGGTGCTCTGTGGCCGGTCTGACCGAGGGTGGTCAGCGGTTTGACCGGGCTCACAGAAGATGCTGGGGGGCACGATTTCACTGATGCAGAGACCAAATTGAGTTTAAATTCGGACATTTATGCCCTGGAAACAATAGAAGATTGGAGAATACCTTTGATTCAATATTTAAAAGATCCTAGCCTTAAGGTTGATCGAAAAATTCGGCGACAAGCATTTAAGTATACTTTACTCGATGGAGTTTTGTATCGCCGAAATATAGATGCGGTATTATTGAGGTGCCTAGATAGTGATCAATCTAAAATGGCTATGGGAGAGGTACATGAGGGTATTTGTGGAACACATCAATCGGCCCATAAGATGAATTGATTGCTTAGGACAGCGGGGTTCTATTGGCCAAAAATGATTGATGATTGTTTTAGATATTATAGAGGATGCGAAGCCTGTCAACGGTTCGGCAATGTTCAATTGGCACTGGCTGCGGTGTTGAACCCTATTATTAAACCATGGCCGTTCCGAGGTTGGGCTTTGGACTTCATTGGTCAGATTTATCCTTCGTCATCAAAAGGGCATCGATTCGTGCTAGTTGCTACGGATTACTTTACTAAGTGGGCCAAAGTCATGCCGCTCAAGAATATGACTCATACAGAGGTAATTGACTTTATTTTAAAGCATATCATACATAGATTCGGCATTCCTCAGACATTGACTATGGATCAAGGAGCTTCTTTCATGTCCAAGGATGTAAAAAATCTTGCCGAATCTTATGGTATTAAATTGTTGAGTTCTTCTCGTTACTACGCTCTGGCTAATGGACAAGCCGAGTCTAGTAATAAAAATTTGCTAAAGTTGGTTAAAAAGAAGATCGAAGAACATCCCAAGAGGTGGCATGAGGTGCTTTCTGAGGCATTATGGGCACATCGAATATCCAAACATGGTGCTACCAAGGTAACCCCTTTTGAGCTAGTCTATGGACAAGAAGTTGTTTTGCTGGTTGAGGTAAATCTTGGCTCTCTTCGATATGTAAAGCAAGACGATTTGTCAGCTGAAGACTATAAGTTAATGATGGGAGATAATCTCGATGAAGTGGTTGACAAACGTTTGAAGGCTTTGGAAGAAATAGAGAAAGTGAAGAAGAGGGTGGCCAAAGCGTACAACAAAAGGGTGAAGGCGAAGACATTCCAAGTGGGAGACTTGGTATGGAAGACAATTTTTCCTTCGGGTTCTCGATCTAACGAATTTGGTAAGTGGTCACCAAGTTGGGAGGGACATTATCGGATATGCGGAATCATTCGCGGTAATGCATATTTTCTAGAAACACTTCAAGGAGAACGATTTCAGCGAGCTATTAATGGTGAATATTTGAAGAATTACATCCCGAGTGTTTGGCAAGATGCTTAGGAAGTCCTATGGCCAGTAATTAGATTATCGCCCTAAGATAAACATGTTCCATGATTTTAGATTCACTATGTTCATCATAAAACGCAGGGAGGCATGTGTTTCACCCAAAATTGGCACCTAAGAATCAAAATAGGGAAAGTTGCCAATATTTGGAAATCTGCCGGTTTTCTTCGGAGAGGCCGGTCGACCGTGTATAGGCCGGTCGGGCCGGGCCGTGGGCGTCGACCGGTGGTATGTGGCCGGTCGACAGCAGAGTCTAAAACCTAGCCGAATTCGTCGGTACTCGGGTTTCCTTCCTCCATACAGTATGTCTCGGGTTTCCAAAGGTGTCTACCCCTTATTGGACGTGGAGAAGGGCCTGTGGAGGTCAAGACCAACCCCTATTTAAGGGCCAAGGCCGGTTTAATTGGCATAACCAACACATACACAAACAAATCCAATCTAGCGTCTAGTTTTTAGCCAATTGAATCATTCTTTTACTTTTTCTATATCAGTTCGTCCATCTTTGTTGATTTGCGTTGTAAATCGTCCGCCGCCGCTGCGAGAGTGCGATAACTCTTTGTAAGTTTGTCTTGAAAACTTTCCGTTCGCCCACGAGACGGGTGTTTATCTATCTTCTTATCTAAATCGGCTTTGCTAGCTGGTTTAATCTATAAAACCCATCTTGCTTTAGTTCTTTGCTAGATCAAGATGGTTGGCGACTCCATATCACCGCAAGGCGTTTAGGTGAATTGATCGAGCTCGTGCCTTTGTCAAAAAAGGTGCCAACAGGTGGGTTCCTGTCGCGTCCACCATCACGGCATTAAGTTTAAGGCGTGGGCCCACCACTTAGCGGTTCTAGGTCACATTCCAGTGTGACCTAGGATGGAGGAAACACGTATTGTGATGGTGCAAGGCTAGGAACCGAGTAGTGTAAAGGCTTCGTTATGACCTCTAGACCACATTCAACATGAAGAGTGTGATAGTGCGTTGCGAGCACAAAACAAACTAGAGTGTTCATATCATGTGGTAAAGCTGTACAGACTCTGGAGAGTTAATAAAACTAATCGATTAGCCGTGCTCACGGTCATGAGCGACATGATGACATGTTTATGGGTATAACTTTGTGTTTTACCTAACTGTTTTCGAATATGAATGAGTTGTGATTAAAATGAGATTGATTTATGCGACGTGTATGCCTTACGTTCCGAGGTGCTATATGTTTGCCTTACTCCCTGACGAGGGTAAGGGATTAATATTTATTGTTTTATGATAAAAACCATGCCATGTTTAGTAAAAACATATATGTTGCTGAAAATGCCTAGCTTAAACTACGTTGTAAAATGGTTGCGAATTAAAATTTGTTGTACGCCGAAAATTGTAACTACATGTAGCTTTCCTTTGAACTAGAGCTTTCATGTATGTAGGGTTGTTTGTTCTCTTGCAATCGCAAGTGTCAGTACATTATTTGATATAATGTACTGACACTTGCGATTGGAATATCCATTTTGATGTAGGTCATAGACTTAGTTTCTGAAAGATATGGGTACTCGACTTGCTTCTTTTAGGATTTTGAGCTTAATGGGGTAAACCCCTAGTCGGTGTGCTTGTGGGTGGGTAATCAAGCCTCCGTTGTTCTCTGATTTATTTATATTTATTTGGCTGGTCGGCCTATGTAATTATCTAAGTGTTGTAATCTTTTAAATTTTCTTTCATCTTACATGTATTCTCTACGTATATCCATGCTTGAGATGAAAGTGTGAATCTAGTGCACATCCTAGGAACTAGATTCATATGAGTAAGAGTTAATGTTATTTGAGATGTTGTAGATCTTTAGCCATTTTGTCAAGTCTCCTGAATGTGTAACACATCTGGTCGCCGCCTTCGAGTGGTTTGACGGGCACATCTCAGGCTGAAGTTGATTTGCAGGCTAAAGGCCCAGCAATGTCTCACGTAACTTTCTCTCGGGACGTCGGATGTCTCTTTATGTCTGATAGTTGAGTTGAAGTGATTCTCTTCAACTTGCAAACATAATAAGAGGTCCGAGTTGTCTCCGACAAGGCATGGTATCAAAGCAAATATCGACTATAGGAGCCCCTTAAGTTGGTCGTTTAGAATGGGTTCTCAAAAATTACTTTGAGGGCTTCACTCTCAGCTAGAAACTACTTGCGAAAACCATATTCAATCTTATATCTCATTCCACTTCTAGAGATTATTCTTCTCTAAGTCTTTATTTCAAATTTTGAAACTCTTATCTTGCTCTATAGGACAGAAACCTTTTGAAAATTTGTACTTCTGAAAAATAGAGTTGAAAACACTTAATTATCACAACCAAATCAGTACCAAAGAGCCTTTGAAAAGTTTTGGAAACCATTTGTAAAACTATACCTATGTGCTAGTGCGATTTTGCAGAAATATCGAGTTAGAAGTAGCCTCTAGTGAATGGGTTTTTAAATGGGTTGATAATGTTTAAAAACTTGATAGACATGATAGGATTCTATCTCCTCATGTTACCTCTGCACCAAAAATTAATTGGGTTGATTTTGGCTCCTGATTCTCAACTTTTCAAAATTTTATCGATACGACCTAAAAGCAGATAGTTGGTATAAAATAGAATGTGTTGTGTTAAAACCTTTAGATTGTTTGATTAGATGGACCACCCAAAATTCATATAGTTTCTGGACCACTCTAACATAATTTATTTAAAAAATAACAAATTTAGGCAAACTAAAACCAGGATAGAATTTTATTTTCGTGCCAGCTGTTCTTTTTCTGGAATCTTGAGACAGTCTGTTTGAAAAATTTGCATAGGCTAAACCATAGGTCCTAAACCTGAGAAATGTTACAAACAACATTTAGACTAACTCAGTGAGCTTCATGAATTTTTGCAAAAATTTTAGACCCCTTCATTATCGTAAAAGACATCGATTAGTTAGCATAACTATGTTCTGAAAACTACAGACAGCTGCATTCATCTTTTTATATAGCCCAAACCATACATGATAAAGTATGCCCCTTTTAATAGTAGCACCTAGACATTCCCAGTAAGCTCCACGAATTTTGGTTGAATTTTTGAGTCATTGCATCATGCAACAAAAATTCACAAAGCTTTGGAAAGTCAGGATCTAAAAGCCAGTAGTCGATCAGATGTTGAATTTGTACAGACACAACCATAGTTGATAAAATCCTTATTTTCTTATGGTAGCTCAAAATCTTATTTGCCTGCCTCCATGATTTTTGCTCAAATTTTGTACCTTTGGAATCTAGCCCAAGGAGACCATAAAGACAGCAAACCATATTTTTCACCACAGCGGTACTTGACTAAACCATTTCCCTCTAGGGCAACCCAACCATCTAAAAATCGCAAAGGTAGTACCAAACTGTCACAGCCCGATTTTCATTTAGGATTAAAAATCATTTAATAAATCATCTCCTAAAAATAAAATAAAATGAAAGCAAAGTAAATCAAGTGAAAAATTAAATTTTCCTTTAAAAATCATGGCTTGAAATATTTTTGAAATATTCTCCATGCCCTAAAATACTCTCTAAAATTTTTCATGAAATTTTGGAGCTCCAGAAATAATTTTAATAATACAAAGAATACTTCAATAATTATTTAAATAAATAAATTAATCTTTAAATGAGTGTTGACGAGAAATCTTTCCCATGCGTTGGCACGGGAGATCCGCTTAACTCCAATGTAGGTCCATTCTTGGCTATCTTTGGTGATTAAGGCGTGCCGTTGGTTTGATTCTCGTAACCAACAAGAAACAAAAAATAGGCATTAAGTTAAAATTAGATCCTACGGGATCGTGAAGGCATCAATTTATACATAATTACTATCCCAAAGCGTACTTAAACTAAGTGATTGGGATAGATTGGCTATGTCTCTGGCTATGCCGAGACAGTATGAATCTCTTAGGCTAAAAGCGTGTTAGTATAGTAATTATCTGCATTTGAAACTTACCCGATACTACAGATCTAATGTGAATCGGCTAATACTCCGACACATTTTATAAAAGATATTAATCTGATCTAAATGTACTAAACCTAGATCAATCGGCTGTCAGCATAGCATGACAGATTGATATCGGCTTAGGGCACTTAGATACATCAAGATCTCAATATAAAAGGCAGTTTTAATATATCTAATACTAAATATAACTATAAAGATAATTAAAACAAGTAAGGCCCACTGAAACCCCGGCACTGTCTCTAAGGATAAACATCTAGTCGAATAGATCCTAATAATTCTAAAAGTGACTTAATAGATCAGTATGATGCAGCATTAAGTACAAAAAGAAGTATCAGATTCATAAAAACCGATGTAAACCCCTCAAGACGGTAGATACAACATATAACCTGGTTCAACATCTAAATCTAGCTCTATCGGCAACTATCTCCCGAGAGAAACCAGCCGACAGTGAGATAGATCTAGATTAATCTGTTGGTTAGATTTACTCAAGCCAATAAGTACTATTTATTGTTTTATCGGTGTTTCAGCCGATAAGATATTTGCTTACCATAAATTAACTTACTACATCGGTTTATTCACAAAGTTTGATATAATCGATTAGTTACTGTCATTACTAACCTTCATCTTATACTGTCTTGGTTAAGTCTGATTTATCAAGACTGTGGTTAGTAATAACAAATTACTTGAGATTATATTCTAATTTGTCATAACTGATACTCGTTGGTTTACTTCCATATAGAGTATTGATAAGCTTTAACTCTTGAACACATTTGCCTATATCCAAAGATAAATATATATTTGCCTAAAATTATATTTTATTACTCTCAATACTGTTAGATTGATTGTAGTAATGTTAGAAGATTTGCAAATATGTCACATCTAAGTTTTGATCGATGCTGTCTTGCTCTTATATTTAAATTCCATCGGTTAAAGCCAACCAATCCGAGATTACATCGGCATCGGCTGGGCACACAATATTGTATCGGCCATAGGCCGATTGGCCTTGCAATATAATCTTTGTGTTTCTATCTTGTTAATTGTAGGATCAAACTAACTGGCACACCCAAAACACGATTTGATATGACCTTCACTAGAGTTAAGCAAATCTCTCACGTCTTCATGTGAAATAACAAATTTCTCATCAACACAGGGGTAGATAAATAGGGCAAAAAGGGGATGACACGTAGACCCCACCCTATTTTAATTTATATAATGATTAGGCTACCACGTAGATGTCACATCAGCGAAAATCATCCTCAAAACAGCCGAGGAAGTCATTTTAAACGGTTTTAATAGTTGGAGGAGTATGTATACCTAATTTTACGATTGAGGGATATAAATTAGATTCAGCCTAGTCAAAAATTGGACTTTGAGTTAGATTCAGCGATACTCTTGAGTTGGGCTGGAAAAGTGAAGAGGTGGAGTGGGTTAGGCTGAGGCAAGAAAGGAAAAGGTATATCCTAAGGGGATCACTAGATTTATTCCATTTGCAGTGAATTTTATGATTTGGATTGGGAGATAGTTTGAAATGAATTTTAGTATATATTTGAAATATGTTGATCTCTGAATTTTTCTTTGGAGGGGTACTTTGGATGGGTAGAAGGATAGGACTTGAAATCATTTAATGGAACAAGGACTTAAAAGCTAAAAATTTGAAATTCAAAACTAAAATTAAAAAGTTTTTAAAAGGAGGGAAAACTAAGGGTACTACAGCGTATTTGGGTTTTTTATCGTGTAAATGCAATGTACTCCAAATGCTTGGTTAGGAAAGGGTCAGACAGCAAATTCCTTATTGAAAAGCCGAATCAAATATGCAAAGTTGAAAAAATAGGTCAACCAAAAACACAATTATCCCTTAAACGTTCATAACTTTTAAATTATATATCCGTTTTAACCGTTGCATTTCTTTAATTAAACAAACCATTGATGACTCATTTAGGACAAATGTTGCTGAGCTCTCATAATTAATGTCATAATAATTTTTGAAACAATTCACATCATATTTCATGGTGTCAAACATCAGTTAAAAAATATACTACGCAAGTGAGATAAAAAATAGTTTTTTTCAAGAACCAATTTAAATTTCAATTTACGTGAGATTAAAATTGTCAAATTGTTTTAAAAAAATTTCAAAACTATTTGGTTGGTCAATCTATTTCATCGCATAGATGTTTCTTCTTTCAGGTAAGTTAATCTTCAGACCGCAAAGCGAATATGACAAAGATGTAACTTATTTTTTCATTCTCGTTATAAATAATAAATTAGATGCCTCTCGCGGCTTTATATTTAGTTTGTTTAAAAAACATATATGTGTAAATCACAGAGCAGATTTTTTTGCATTAATTTTGTGTCTAAGTATAATTATCAATGTTAGCAATGGATAAAACAGATTAGCCATGCCTCGTGTTCACTGTGGGGAAAAGCGGCTTTAGTCCCGGTTTGTAACCGCTTTAGTCTTGAGGTTCACTACGAAAGCGGGAATAAAGATGTCTTTCTTTAGTTTCGGTTAAAATAATCGGGACTAAAGATGGTAACACCAACCGGGACTAAAGATGACGACGCCACGTGCCTAGCTCCGCTATCTTTAGTCTCAATTTGTGTTACCAACTGGGATTAAATATTTTTTTTATTTTTTGTAATTTTGCTCCTGCTTCTAGCTTGCTGCTTGTTAATTATATTTATATATATATGCATACATATATTACACATATATATCTTTATATATATATATGCAATATGCATATATATGTATAAATATATATTTTACACATATATAACTCCACTTAATTAAGTAAATATATGCATGTATTACCAAAATATGTACGCACATATAAATATACACATATATTATATTCCTAATTAATTTTTACTGTTCTATATCATATATTACAAAAAATTTCTCTACGATGTGGATCGACGACCACTCCAATCTCAGTATAATGCTCCCGCGGGATCAATAACTTGCTCATTGATAAATCACATCAGTTCTTCTTGAGCAGCCTGTATGAAACTCGCGTGGGGCCTTCAGAGGTCCATAGTCAAGTTCTCATAAGTCCTCAATGCTACCATAATACGTGCTAGTTGTATCATCATATTCGACGGCATCGATGCGGACAGCGTTGTTATGATTCGTGCTCTTTAAGTCTTGGGCCCATGTACAAAATATACCCATTGATTTCATATGCCTGAAATATGGGGATCGAGCAAGATGTTCCCCTCGCCAAAAAGGCTAGTTGTTGGTCAATGTTCCCGCTACCCATGAGATGTTGTCGTAGCCAAGTAGGGAAAGCATCAATGTGATGGCGTGTAATCCAGACATCCGTCTTACCGATGTTTTTCGAGCGAACAATCGTCATGTGCTCCTCAATGTAAGGAGCCACCAAGGAAGATTGTTGCAAAATAGTCCAATGTGCTTTTCTAAATAATTCATTGTCTACGGTCATTATTGTCTTTCTTCCAAGAGTCCCCTTCCCCCGTAGTCTTCCTTCATGGCTTGATTCGGGCACCCCGATGGGACGAAGGTCTTCAATAAAGTCGATGCAGAACTCAATGACCTCCTCTATTCCATATCCCTTGGCGATGCTGGCCTCCGGACGAGAACGGTTACGGATGTACTTCTTTAGAACGCCCATATACCTCTCGAAAGGGAACATGTTGTGTAGGAATACAAGACCGAGGATACAGATCTCTTTGACAAGGTGGCATAGGAGATGTGTCATGATATTGAAGAAGGAAGATGGAAAGATCATCTCAAAGTTGACAAGACATTGCACCATATCATTTTGAAAGACTTCTAGTCTGTCTGGATCGATGATCTTCTGCGAAATTTTATTCAGGAAAGCACATAGCTTTGTTATTGTTGTCTGGACATTATCAGGAAAGAGTTGTGTCATCAGCACGTGGCAGTCATGAGACTTTAGGTTTGTGAACTTCTTATCCTTCGTGTTTATTATTCCCTTTATATTCAAGGAGTATCCAGACGGTACCTTGATACTCTCCAGACATTCAAACATGATTTTCTTCTCTGCCTTGCTCAGAGTGTACCTGGCTGGACTTAGTAGGGGGTTCCTTTCTTCTTTTGTTGCGGGTGAAGGCCGTCACGTTATACCATATGCTTCAGATCATTACGTGCCTCAAGTGTATCTTTGATTTTCCATATACACCTAGGAAGCCCAGCAGGTTTACGCAAAGGTTCTTTAGTGAGGTATCACGTCGATTGCGTGACGGACGTCCAAGACTTCCCAATAGGGTAACTCCCAAAAAATGGACTTCTTCCACATCGCTGCGTGACCACTTTCAGTTGCTATAGGTTGGTTGCCAGGTCACTTTCCAAATACTACTTTGAGGTCTTTCACCATAACAAACAAGGCTTTTCCGTTGTGATGCTTTGGCTTAGTACAATGGTCTGCCTTTTGTTCAAAATATTTGTCTTTTCTCCGGACATGGTGGCTTGCAACAAGAAAGCAACGATGGCCCATGTACACTACCTTCTTACAGTATTTCAGGTACATACATTCGGTCTTATCCATACAGTGGGTGCAAGCGTTGTACCGCTTGTTTGACTGTCTGGATAGGTTGCCAAGTGTAGGCCAATCGTTGATGGTAATGAACAACAACGCTCGTAGGTTAAACTGCTCCTGTTTATCCTCATCCCACACGGGGACACCTTCTTTCTTCCACAACAGTTTCAGAACTTCGATCAGCGGTCTCAGGTACACATCGATGTTGTTACCAGGTTGCCTTGAATAATAATCGACATCTGAATGTACTTCCACTTCATGCATAGCCAAGGCAAGAGGTTGTAGATACACATCGTTACAGGCCAAGTGTTGTGCCCACTGCTCATCTCTCTAAAAGGATTCATGTCGTCCGTACTTAAAACGAACCTTATGTTTCTTGTATCCTCGCCAAAGTCTCTAAATGTTCTGTCGATGTTTCACCACTATGACCCATCGGCGGGATGTCTTAGCATGCCGTCTTGTTGGCATTCTTTTACGTGCCAGCGCATCATCCTTGCATGCTCTTTGTTCCTGAACAGACGCTTCACCATGGTATTATAGGAAAATACCATATCACCTTAGCAGAAACTCTTTTCTTCGAAGGCCGTCTGTCAACTTCGCTTGGATCATCTCATATGATCTTGTATCGAAGTGCTTTACAAACCGGACATGCTTCTAGGTTCTCATACTCCTCGTCGTGATAGAGGATACAATCGTTAGGACATACGTGTATCTTTTGTACCTTCAGTCCTAGAGAGCAGACTAACTTCAGTCCTAGGATTCTGGCAATTCGTTTCCCTCTGGAAGAATGTTCTTCACGAGTTTTAGTAACTCATCAAATGCCTTGTCACTGACGTCATTTTTGGCGTTCCATTGCAAGAATTTCAGTGTGGTACCCAACTTTTTTGCCCCTGTTCACAACCTGCGTACAAGGATGTTTTGTGGTCTGCCGCAACATAAGCTTCAATTTATGTATCTCTTTTTCACCTTTGTAGTCCTCCTGTACGTCGCGCAACATCTGACCAAGGTCATCGGCACCGTTGTTTTCCTCAGCATCCCCATCTATCTCGCCTGCTGTATTCTCTTCAAACCCACCGTATTGACCACAGTCCGGAATGTTGTCGTTGTCTTCTTCATCTTCTTCCATTGCAACCCCTACCTCTCCATGCGATGTCCAACAATTGTAGTGAGGCATGAATCCCGACTGAAACAACTGGGCATGAATAATTCTTGATATAGAATACTCTTTCTCATTTTTGCACTTTTGTATGGACAACATATAAATCCCTTATGCTTGTTGGCATAGACAATACTCAAAAAATAATGCACGCCTTGAATAAACTCTGTCGACCGTCGATCCACAATGTGCATCCATTGTCGATCCATCTACATAAAATACACAAAAATCATAAGAAAAATCCACGAAAGACAAAAAAAATTAAATAATATTACAATAATTATATATATAATCAGACAATAATTATATAATAATCAAACATACATAATGTATTGTACCTAAAAAAAATTAGAATTATTTTTAAAAGTTATTTAAAGTTGTAAACATATTTATATTTTTAATGTACGTAGTGTATTTATTTCTAACTATTTTAACGATCTTTAGATTACCTTAGTTTTCTAATCTACTATCAAATTTTCTATATTTTTTCCTTTGTCATCTGTTTTATAACATTTTTTGTCCAAAAGTTTCTCTCTCATCATTTTCCACAAACATTTTTAGAGATAAAAGTGTACGTAAAATATACCTACAAATGTAATGTACTAAACATACTTTTCTCTCTCCTTATTTTTCCAAACAATCTTCTCAAACAAATTTAATGTGCTTAGTAAAATAATTTTCCCAAACAAATTTTCTCTCTCTTTATTTTCCATTAACATATCTATAGATAAAAATGTATAGAAATAAATTGTCAAAATCAATATGCTAAGCATAGATCATAAGAGAATAAAGTTGCTAACCTTGTAGATAGCAAAGATTTGTGTATTATCATCAAAACAATTTAAAAAAAATTTTAACAGCACCTTCCTTCTAGAGCAAACATTTAAAGACACTGGCTCGAGCTGGAGGAGGAAGAAGAAGTATAAAAAGTACCTTCACTTTAGTCTTGGTTGGTAACACCAGCCGGAACTAAAATTAGGATCTTTAGTCCCGGTTGGTGTTACCAACCGGGACTAAAGATCCCGGGCACCATGACAGCCTCTGACAGGAATCTAACTGGGACTAAAGATCCTAGAGAGCCGTTGCCTTTTTTGACGAGGACTAAAAATTTTTTCTAGTCTTGGTTCCTATTGTAAGCAGGACTATTATAAATTTTGGCTAGTGAAACAAAAGATCATCTCGAGCAGTTTCACACATTCATTTGCGCGTCCACATAACCCGCGCATGAGCGAGCTCGCCACGATATAAATCACGCCACCTCGCCATCGCCCTCTCCCCCATCAGCTAGAGCGCGCCAGCCATGACCGAAGCTCGCCGCCGCCGCCGCTCATGATGTTCTCGTTCCTCTTCCGGAGCCACATCGCCCCGATGCTCCAGCTCAACGAGCTCCTCCGCGGGCGTGGCCTCGCCGTCACTGTTGTCCACACCACCTTCAACGCCCCTGACGCCGAGTGCCACCCGGAGCTCACCTTCGTGCCCATGCACGAGTGCCTCCCCGACGCCGTCACAGATCCCGGCGCTGACCTGGTCGAGCAGATGCTGGCGCTCAACGCCGCCCGCAAGGCGCTATTCCGCAAGGCCCTCCGGTGAGTGGTGCGACGCGGCCAGGTCGGGCGGTGGAGCGAGGTGGCCTGCGCGGTGGTCGACGGGCAGTGGTACGTGGCGCTCACCGCCTCGGCCGAGGTCAGCGTCGCCCCGCTCGCGCTCCACACAAACAGCACCGCCACGCTCCAATGCATGCTCAGCCACTCACGCCTCTGCTCCGGCTACCTCCCGATGAAAGGCACGTGGTTTCCGATGAGATCGTGTTCATGGCAATTCTTGCAGCAACGCTCATCTCAGCTGATTTAGCTTGTTGCGGCTGACGAGGTGTTGCCGCCGGTCGAGCCGCGGCGTGGGCGAGACCTGATCCGCGTCGACGGCAGCGACACAATGGGTGCACGAGTTCATTGCCCGTGTCGACCACGCCATGCGGACCGCCACGATGGGCGCCATTGAGAAGCCGGAGCCGCATGATCCGGCACCACTTGCCTAGCCGCCCGGCGGTGTTCGCCATCGGGCAGATGCACATGCTGCTCGACGCGCAGGAGGAGCAAGGCCTGCACGCACCGGACAGCGGCTACGTGGCGTGGCTGCACGCACACCCACCACGCTTCGTGCTTTACGTGAGCCTTGGCAGTGTGGCGCACATCGACCACGAGGTGTTCGACGAGATGGCCCTGGGGCTCGCCGGCAGCGGCGTCCCCTTCCTCTGGGTCATCCGCCCAGGCTTCGTCACCGGCATCATCGCCGGTGCCCTGCCGCTGCCGGAACCACTCACCGCCATCGTGGCCAACGGCATGGGCAAGGTGGTGACATGGGCACCACAGAGAGACGGCCTGGCGCACCTGGCAATCGGCGGGTTGTGGACGCACTATAGGTGGAACTCGACGCTGGAGAGCATCTACGAAGGGGTGCCATGCTCGTGCAGCCATGCTTCGGCGACCAGACGGTGAACACGAGGTACGTGACGGTTACCGGAGGCAGTCGCCGTAGACGACTGGCACCCGGTGGCCAGAGCCGCGGACGTTTAGATCTGTCGCCGTCGAGGGCACGTCAACGTCCCACTCGTCTAGCCAGCGCGCGAGAGCAGCGCGAGCGCCGCCGGGGCCATGGTAGATGGTGATGCAGATCTTGCACGCGTTGACAGCCCTGATGTGGCATTGGCCTCCTCGTTCATGCAGCGGTCAGCGGCGATGTAGGTCAGCCTGAGCTTGTCCACAGGGCAGCGCATCCGATGGAGCGTGGCACGGTGGCCGAGCATGACATACCTGGGGGAGGAGTGTAGCAGACACTATAACAGGGTAAAAGCAGCCCGTGGGCCTTTAACAGGCTAAAACAGTGCCTCAAACAGTGCAAAAAGTGCCACCAGGCAGACCTCGGCCCATGGACCTTTAATGGGCTCGTGCCGGCACGGCATGGCCCGGCCGCCCCGTGGGCCGTGCTTGGGCTAGGAGCTTGGCACGTGGGCTGGCATGGCTCGGCCCACTACAGGAGTCGTGCCTAACGGGCCGTGTCACGGGCGTGCCCAGGCCAAGCCGTGCCGGGCGGCTCGTTTGGCCATCTATTGATGGCTTTCAAATTTCAAAAGTTCGAAAAGTTTTCGATCGGAAAATTACTCCCCGCCAAGGCAGACACAATTGAAGGAAGGGCTAGGCAAAATGCAAAATGTGTGAATAAGAAAGAACGGGGGGACCCGTTAAGTTATCTTTGACTCATTTTGGTTGGACTAAATAAACTAAATTTTACTTTTAAGATCGAAATTTCTAGTTAAACTAGGTTGATTCCAGGATAGATCTGTTTTAGGGCTAGGCTGGTATTGGATCATGCTCCAAAAGTTCAGATATTATATACAGTAGTTCAGAAGCTAGATATTTTATGAGTTTTGCGTTCTGATCGTTGTATTTATCTGGGTTTGCAAATTCGTTTTGCATATTTATGTTGGGGCATCGAAATTTCCGAGTTGTTGGAAATTTCGAAGGCTCGTATCTGTACTGATGGCAGTGAAATACTTACTTGATTTTAACAATGGCAAATTTTGTTTTGTCAAAAACTCTTCACGACTTGGATTGAGTACAGGCTTGAGCCAATTTTAGCAAGGTACTGCTTAATTATTTATCTCCACAAGTAAAAGCACCATGGCTTGGCCATTTTCTAAAAAAAAAAAGTAGAGCACCATGGCCTCGTCAGTGCTCATCTAGACAAATGCCTATGTAATTACAAAGCAAATATAGGTAAGATTTCAATGGAAGTACAAAACGAAAAACATTTGAAAAATGCTTTGCAGGAGAAGAATGCAAAAAATAAGTGTGCCTGACTGTACTGATCATGCCGTTAGTTTCATTAGAATGCAAAAATAACTAGGTTGATTATTTCAGAGTATTTTAATATCTCAGCTCCAGAAAGTCTGAAGCCAAAATGTTCACAATCCTGAACATGACATAGGTTGGTAGGAGTGGCAATCGGTTTGGCAAATTTTTTGACGTAGTAGATCATCGATATAGTTCTTTTGTGTCAGCTTCCCTAGTTCAGTGTACCTCCAGGTTGCTTATTTTGCTTCAATGCCGAGAAAATATGATACTTCCCCTACAACCATGATTGCAAACTTGGCTGTAATTTACTGAATTAGTCCATGGCAGATTTTGCAGATGAACTAGCAATAGTAATGTCATCCATATAGACAATTATATAAATGGTGACACCAGATTGATGGAAGATAAATTCAAAAGGTATCAGCATTAGATGGTGTAAAGTTTAAACCCCAACTCCTGCAACTTAGTATCCATACAACACCTTATCTAGCTTCCAGATATGAGTTGAGTGAGCAAGATCAAAGAACACAGGAGGTTTTTGCAAATTTATATCTCCACGAAGTTCACTATGCAGAAAAGATAATTTAACATCAGTTTGGCATAATGATCAGCCAAGCCAAACTGCTGCTAGTGACAACATTAGGGTCACTGTAGCAGGTTCGACAACCGGACTAAAGGTGTCAGCATAGCCCACACTGTGTAGCTATTTCACTCCTTTTTGCAAACTCCATTTGCAACAATCACATCTTCGAGGCGCTTTATCGGATTACAAGTTGTGCTCAGCAGCAGCCTTGATGTCTTGATGCAGTTACCAAGAGAAACATAAACCACTATCAGCAGCATTGGTTTCATATAATTGTCTTGATACAAGTTCTCAGATAATGGTTAGTACCTGGTAGAATTCACAATATTTCTAAAGACAGCTTGTCTTCTTGCCAATAAAAAAATGTGCTTGATATCTTGAGCAGATCATGGGGAAACAATAGGAAATGAAAACCTATTCTCATCAAATAAAACATCTGTTTGAAACTGAACGAACACATGCTCAAAATCAAACCAATATACTCCAAGAGATGGTATGTTAAGATCATCAACAATGTTGTGTTTTTCTCCTATAGTTTGATTGTCTTCAGATGTATACTCTGCTTCGAATTATCCCAATCATAAAATCCGTCAAAAGTTCAAGAATGCACGGAGGCACGGAGCATTTTCAGAATCACCATGAGCAGCAATAAGAATGCATAGCCTGAGGCCCCTAAGCGATAGTTCAAATTTCTGCTAAAATTTCAAAACAAATCAAAACTAGGTTCCAAAATCAGGTTGCTAACACAAGCTATTTCGTTAAACTTTCCAAAAAGAAAGGGGAAAATATCCCAGTGCGGCTGAGCGAGGCAACGCGCGGGCACCAAGGCTGCCTCTTGCTGACGTCACCCCCACGCATCCCCCTCCTCTTCGATAAATTCAAATCCCGCCTTGTGGTGGGAAGATTCACACGCACGCTTCCTCTCCTCTCCTTCCTTCCCCGAAACCCTAGAATTCCTGATCAGGCGCTCGCGATCGAGACTCCAATGGCGGCGGAGGATGGGCTCCCGCCGGGCCTCAGGTTCGACCCCAGCGACGACGAGCTCGTCGCCCACTACCTGCTCCGGCGCCTCCAGGGCCAGCCCCTCCCGCTCGACGGCGTTGTTGTCGAGGTGGATCCCCTGAGCGCGCAGCCATGGAGGCTTCTCGCGGATCACGGCCTGGTGGACGACGAAGCCTTCTTCTTCGCGGAGGCGCACGCCAAGAACGCCAAGGGCAAGCGCCAGAAGCGCACCGTCGAGGGCGGAGGGTTCTGGCAGGGGCAGAGGATGTGCATCGACGGCAAGAAGCTGCTGATCCCCCGCGACGACAACGGCGGCGGCGGCGAACTGCAGATCGCGTGGCGCAAGTATGTCCTGAGTTTCTTTTGTGTTCCGTGATCTTCCCGACATGATCGTCCTGCCAGCCGAGCAAGCCGATGCCCGAGGTGGTGCAGATACTACTTTGCTCGAAGTTGCCGGTGAGAACTCCTCCGGCGTGATAGGCGATGATTCTTCTCTGCTTCTCCCTGATCTCCCCGGGATAATTGATGACAATGAGCACCAGCAGTTTGTGCCTGAGTTCGACATGCCCCACCTGTTCGTCCCAGAAGCAGAGGAAGCCATTGCTGGTGCTGGTGGTGCTGCAGCATCGGCGCTGTCGGCGGACAACCAGAACTGCGAGTTCAATGACGGCGAGGACATGGCATTGTCCGATTTCGAGTTTCCAGAGAGTATTGATGAGGTGCTTAGCTACATCGACTTCACCACGGACGACACCAGCTGCTTCGACTTCTCCATGGATGAGCTGCTCGATCTGTCTAATTAGCGTTCTGAAGATAGCTGTTCTATGGATGATGATGACCTTTTAGGAAGAGATTTGATTTTCAGTGGTCTGTAGTGCAGAGGCAGATAGATGTGCAATGGCATGGAATTGAATGTAATTAAGCTTATGCAAGATATATGTCTTATTAGTTGATGAGATTGCTGTTGATTGGTTGATTTCAGTGTAATTAACATCACTGTAAGTAACATCAATGAATATATTCCCTATTCAATTCATTGCTCTGTCAAACTTCTTGGGTGGTACACATCCAGTGAAGTTCTTCCTTTCAAGTTCAATGATCTGCTAACTCTTTTTGAGTTGGAAAGTCACAAATATCCCAAAACTAACAGAAACAGAGTGCAGTTGTTCACACAGAAACAGAGTAATTATTTCTTAAGTAATAGGTCTGTCAGTACCAGCAGATTGCTCCTTCAGGTTTACACAGCACGGATATAATCCTTCAAGAACTGACAATAGGCTCCAAAAACAAAATTTTCAGATTCACCACGAAGCATAGCCAATGCTTATAACTAACGTTATATTTACATTTACAGGAGACTGTACAAAAGGAAAACATCTAGCGACCTCGAGAATTTACAACAGCTTCGCAGGCTCCGATGCAACAAGAGAGCTATTCCTGCAAAACAGTTAAAACTTCAAACTGAACTCAGTAGAAAATTTTTACGATGCCACACCATGCCATCATTTTGTGAAACTCAGTAGGCTTCCTGTGGACAGGCCAACTCCAGTAAGATGTCTCATCTCCTGATCTCCACTTTCGCGGAAGTGTTGGCTCTTGGATCATATATATGCAATGGCTTTATATTGTACATTCAGCAGTCTAGCTAGCCTCAGGTTTCTTGCCAGCAGCACTTGCCAAGGGACTTCCACCAAATTTAATCTCATCATCTTTCGAAACTGAAGTACTACATACAATTAAACAAACATAAAAGCAATCTGAGATAAGAAAGTAGATGGAAACAAACTTATTTACTGAACATCTCAGGAAGAACATGCCACACCAATTACAGTCATGGTTTTCCAAAACTTTCAGTACATGATCAAGGGCTACGCTTTCAATGCAACATAAGGCCTTAAGGGTAATATCTGTCAGAAGGAACTAGTCCAGAACCATTAAGACCAGGTCTCCCATGGTAAGCTGAGACCTTGGAAACCTTTGCTATGTCACAAAACATTTGTGTGAAATTCCAAGGCACAAGTTAGATATCTACATATAAAAAATAATGCAAAACTACCTTCTAAAAGCTACAGAACATGCCATCCCCAATTTGGTAGGGTTCCTGTGTCAGAACCACAACAGGATAACAGCAAACCCTCCATCAAGCCCATTAGACCATGCTTTCAAGGTAACAGATACCTGATCACACAATGCCACAAACAAGTCATACATCAGAGCACCAGAGGATATATCAGCTAAAAAACAATGATAACCCAAACTCGTCCTCGCTAAACTTTGAGTTCCCCCACATTTCAATTCAACGAAGTACTATGTCTCATCATGGATCAACTCCACGCACAAAGGAGAAAATTCAACAGTTGCATCGCGACACATTCACCATCCGGGAACTATCATCCAGGAACTAGCAACAAAAACTACAGAAGCAATGTTAGGGAAAACCTCCACTGCTCTCGCTCGAGCCGCCGCACTCCCACCGATCCTTGCTTCAACCTCCACGTCCTCTGCTCCAGGAACAGCCACCACTTACCATCACTGTAAAAGGTAAGACACTCCCAACTGAAGTGAGTACGATTCCTGCAAAACTGATTGACCACAAAAATGGAGTAAAAAATATTATAACATTAGACCATGCCACCATTTTGTATACGTAGTTGGTTTCCTGTGTACATGCCAACTCCTGTAAGATGTGTTATATCCACTTCTGCAGAAGCGCTTTATCTTGGATCATATATTTATAGCAGTTCTGTCGATCCTAGTCAGATGATTACTATACTCCCATCATCTCATACCAGCAGTGGCTGTACATTGCCAGCAACACTTGTGCCAAGTGAACTCCACCGAATTTAATTTTCTCATCCTTTCCAAACTGAATTACAATCAACAATTAAACAAATATAAAAGCAAATTGAGGGTAAGATAGTAGGCAGGAACAAGGTTGCGTTATCTGAAGAAGCTGGGCATCTCAGAAAAAAGAGGCTAGACACACTAGTTCAATTGAACGATAAAATTGAGGCATTACAGTTGTGTTATCGAACACTGTTAGTACCATTATCAATTTAGCATCAGCAGGCTCCTTAATATCCAGGTTATCTAAACATTACCAAATCCAACTGACAGAAAAGGAATCATGCATGAGACTTTAACAAATCCAACTGGGCAAAGGGGAATATCTATGAGCAGGAACTAGTACCTAATCTAGCAAGATCAGTTGCTTCCAATGGTAAGCTGATTTCAAGGGAAGGAGAGGCTCTACTTGGAGGATCATGCCAGGAGAATAGGATTATGAAACTCCTGCTAGTTGCTGTGAGGGGCAGTTTACGCATACAAGGGCTTTAATTCTCATTTTTCCTTACTGGCCTCCTGGGGCCATATATGTACAGTTTTCACTCCTGTTTTGATATAAAGCCTGCCAAGGATGGATTCGCTTCAAGAAAAGAATACCTGCCAAGATGCTTACTACTTATTGTTCTTGATTAATCAAGAGCTAGGTAAAAAAAAGTCAGAACAGAATGCCCATGACTTTTATTTCACACTAGAAATCTCGAGTCCTATAAACATGAGAAACAAGTCCAAGAGCTCAGAACTGCCTTTTCTTCTGCTATGAACTGGTGCAATTTCTGATTACAGAAGATTATCTAAATGATGTCAAAACAATTATCTTGATGAGGTCACTAGTGAAACTATAGCAAAATACCATATTGGACATTTAGCTAGGTTGTTCACTCTTGATGCGATTATTTCTAGAATCAGTTGTTGTAACTATAAAACATTTTCTTTAGTGAAACAGAAGCATACACAGTGCTGAAAGCACTTAAAAGGCCTGACAAGAAATTTTGTTGTTTTTTCTACATGATTACCAAATGTAAAATCAAGAGTGCATATATGATTACCAAATGGATATCACTTTCAAGACATTTTGCAGCTGGCTATTCTCAAAACAGACTAATATGTACAGAAATGCTTTTATCCGAACAAGTATGGTAAGAAAAAAACAATAGTACAGTTGCAAAAATCACCTGAAGATGCAAATCCTAAAAACCGATGCGTTCCCAAAATTAGACAAATCCTAAAAAGATAATAATCTCAGTTTCATCATCTAAGTGCAAAATGGACCAGCTATCAACAGCTCATGGGCACGCCTGATACTTGTAAAATAGTTCCAACTAGTATCAAGAGTGAAATGAAACTCAGCATCTCTAAAAACCCTATTATCCAACTTGAGACACATTTTCTGTTTTTCAATCCACTTACTGTCGTCTCACCTGGTTCCACACTCAAGCACTTTTCCATTCAATATAAAGAACAGGTCAAAGTCAATATGGGACTTGTTGCTGCAATATCCTGACACTTGTACTTTCGTCAGATGGAGGTCAAGGGCGGCACTCAATAGGATCTAGCATCTTTTGGCGCCATACGTTCTTACACTCGTGACTACATTTCTGGAAGACCAAAACGAGGCTCATCCATGGATAAATAAGTGAACTAGAGAGTTCACAACATGAAGACTAATTACCTCGATATACAACTTCTCCAAGGAGGGAAAGCACCTCATGAAGTCAATAGTCATATCAGTGTCAATATCAAGAGCTAACACCTTCACACCGCTTGCCACTGTTGTCAAGCTATCAAAGTGAAATTCCCCAATGAAGCACTGAACACAGGAGCATGGTAAGTCTACTGAATGTGTGAAGCAATAAGGTTGCAGACATATACCTTAATTACTATGGTACCAATCTCAAGTGTGCAGTGATTGGAAAGCCAGCCCAATGTCTCCAATTTTGGTGCTGAAATTACTGAGACTCGCAGGTCGGCGAGCTGATCGACAGACGTCTGCAGCCGCGCACGCCACGCAACATCAAGCAATCCAGAGCGGGACAGCCGGAGAGCATGCCGTGCAGGGTGGCCTCCGAGACGGCGACGTACTCGAGGGTTAGCTGCTCGAGGCGGGGGAAACAAAAAGCGGCGGCGGGAGAAGACGGCGACGTGCGGCGGACGGCGGCAGAGGTCGATAGGACCCCATCATCTCGAGCTCCTGGAGGTTGTCGAGGGCGGGGACGGCGAACCAGCCGTCCAAGGTGGCGCGTCTGTTGGGGAAAGACGAGCCGAGGTCGGGGACGGCCAAGCGGCGGGCGGGGCCAGGGTGGGTGGCGAGGACGCGGGAGATGTCGCCGACGTTGCTCAGATCGTGGTTGAGCGGGGCGGAGCGCCAGAGGTGGCGCCACCGGCAGAAGAGCACCTGCGTGCGGGCGGCGTCCTTGGTGGGGAGGCGGGCGACGATCTCCCGGAGGGCGTCGTCGGGGAGGAGGCCGATCTGGTCGGCGCCGCCCTTGCCGCCGCCGTGTCACACTCTGAAAGTCCGAAGAAACATTGAAACTCTGAAGCATTGCTATGGATGGGAAGGAAGAAAGATTGGACGGTGGAGATAAAGAGATAACGGTTCGCTGGACACTTAGGTGAGATCGTGTGGCTGAGATTCGCTTTGGATGACCTACAGCTCTCCTTGTTGCCGTACTGTTGACGTCACCCATTTTGTCTGCAGCCCGGCGTACTCTATATAAGCCGGTGTGCTCGCTTAGATCGGGATCAAAAATTAAAACCCTAATTTACTTTCCCCTTTATCTTGCGGCGTCCAGTTCATGTTTTTGTACTATTCTCTTTTCCATTTCAGTGCAATTCCAGCAATCTCAACCCAATTAGTTAGCCACTTAGCTTTTATTCTCTGAATTACTTCATTTTGCTCTGTTTTCTTTTTGAATTGCAGAGTGAGACCTCACAAATGGTACGAGAGCACAGCGATTCTTGGACGTGATTTCAGATCTGAGTGGTTATGAGTTGGTAAGGGTTTGGAAGCAAGTCTTCCTGTAAAATTCCTTAAGCCAGATTTGGAAGCTCGGTCTGAAGCCGGAGGGATAAGTGTTGTAGTGAAGGTTTGAGGATTCCCTGGAATTCCTTTGTAAAATCCTGGATCTACGAGCGCCATCATGGCTAGGGGTCAACGTGTAGCTGATGGTGAGGAAGGAACTAATATGGAGGTTGCTGTGGATGAATTGAGGGTGAATTTTGTGGAATTCCAGAAGAAGGTTGAGGAGGAAAGAGGAGCTATGCAAGAGCAGATTTAGAACCAAGCTACTCAGGCTCAGAAAAACAAGGATGAAGTTTTACAGAGTTTGAAGGCTATTCAAGGTATGCTAACCACTCCAACAAGTGATCAGGGGCAAGAGGTGAGACACCCTCCTTTCACACTTGGTACATTCATGTCTGCTGCTAGAAGGGAGGAATGAAGTTCTTTTGAACCACACAAATATCAAGTATTTGATTTGAGAAACGTCAATTGTCTATTACCTTTGTCACACCCTGAAGTTTTTCCCTTTTTAAAAATCATTTAATAATTCCCCATCAGAGTCAGAGATCGAGGCTGTTGAAGGCTACGACGAGGAGTAGGCTTCGTCCGACGTCAAGGATGCCTGTGGTGTGTTGGTGCTACGCTGCGAGCGTTAAGATTTAGTTTCAGCCAGTCGTTTCCTTTTCCGTTGCATTTGTGTAATCTTTTATATTGTTTCTAAGACGAAGATTCTGTAAAAATCAACAATTGTCGTATGTGTACCCTGGCTAGTGCTAAACAGGGATTTTTAATATACATATAACTTCAGAAATTATAGGTCGAAATTTCTGGGTGGGACAAGTTGGTATCAGAGCCGACCTTTGACCGTTGGACAAGACTGAAGGAGAATGCAGAGGCTACAAAAATTTCTACCGTGCATGCCAGGATAACTTGCAAGTAAGGGATCATAGATCGTTACCGATTGATGTGGAGTGCAGCGGAACTAGACAATCAAGGTCTAGCCGACCCCGAACAGTACCCAGCCGACCTCGGACAGTTCACAACCAACCTCGCCGACCTCGGGTTCAGATCGCCCGACCCCGCCGACGCTGCTTCAGATCGCCCGACCGCGCCGACCCCGAGCTCGCCTCGCCCGACTGCGCCGATTCTGGGGTCGCCTCGCCCGATCGCCTGACACCATGCCGATACGCCCGACTTCGACAATGCGCCGCTCCTACCTACCAAATTAAGTTTGGCTTATTTGATCTTGTGGAGATTCGATGCCGCCGAATAACACCGCAACGTAGCATGTCTCTACCGGTATCCACACATCTAGGGAGAGAACGCCCAACACCCGTGTGCTAGCATGCGATGCACGGCTAGGGTTTTGGCTCGGATGTGGGAGGGTTTCCGTGGAGAGATCTGTTCAGCTCTACCTTGTGTGTGTGTCGAACCCTCCACCCCTCGCCTCCTATATAGGGTTGCTGACTAGGCCTAAAGGCCCATCGGGACTCCTTGTCCAGTTGGATCTCTATCCAATTGAGCCGTATCCGAGTCCAACTCGAATGTCTATTCTTTCCCGTTAAGTGTGCGACCCTGTAGGCTCAGGTATACATGGTTCTGACCCGAGCCCAACTCGACCGACCATCAATAGCGGCCCCTAGCAAAACGTATTGACACCAAGTATACAAGAGGGTTAATTTGGCTGAACCTATAATGTGTGCACAAATCCCTTTGCCTCACGATACCAATTAAGCTATAGGCAAGACGTGCGCCATCCTATTTAATAGCTTAATCATTCACTCGATATCGTATTGGATTATCTATCTGTTGATTGACTCCTCAATCAACTCGGCATGGCCATGCACTTCCATAATCCATTACTTCGAGGGGCCCAGAGATATCTCTCCCAAAGGAGGGGCAAATTCTATCTTGATCATTCACATCCCACTACATGTTTCATAGCAGACTCAAAAACTACTTTTATAACTACCTAGTCACGGAATAGCATTTAGTAGTCCCTAAGTAAGCTACTACACATGTTGGAATCCATGATGATCTCGGGTTAAATGACTTTGCACCAACACTACTTGAGACCAATTAATGACACATTAATTTCCTGTAGTGTCTCAGAGTGGGTCTATCCAACAATGTGTTCTCTAACACATGTCCACGTTTATTGATTTGGTATCACCGTACCATGATCTATGAGACATGATCATCAATCAATAAACATGCTAATCTTAGAATCATATCTGTTCCATAAATATGATATACAATCAGAGATCATTTAGAAATAGATTCATACATAAGGAGTCTCATAAATAAATCACATACTTATTGATCAATATGAGTTGTCTATTTCATGGAACTGAATTACACTTTATTCATTAGTACATAAACATTGACCGCGATATCCAACATCTCCATGTTGCCTCTAGGGCATATCACTAACGAAGCCAACTGGAAAAACCCTTGGAGCCATCTGAAACTGTTACATATGCATATGTTCTTGCAGTTGGAGTGGTTTCGGGAAAATTTGGGGTTATGTTTCCTTGGGCTTTGGGAAAAATCTTGATCGCTTCCTCAAAGGGGATGCTTTAAAAGTTACATTAGTCTAGAGTATTAGGATTTTGGGAAAAATGGGTCTGAAGTTAATTTGAATCTTATTTGCCAGTTAGTCGGGATTATTATGGGATAGGTGTACTAAGTTAAATTTAGGAGGGAATGGTCGCAATTTTTATAATTATTATACCTATGCATTAATTTTAAGCATTACTTTATTGCTTAGACAGTGTCGGTAGTATTTTATTTGGCTTCATGAAAATGTTTTATGCATAAAATTTCTTTTACTCATTTATTTTTACTTGAGTCATTTACTGCTTTATTTAATTTGGATGTGAGCATGCATTGATTCCCACCCTTTGTTTCCTATAGATGGCAGGTTATCCTGCTACGCACCGTGGTCAGGGTATGGTGGGCTTTGTGGCAAAGCTGGCTCGCATGGCCCGGCAGTTGGGTACACTGAGGCTCCGGAGTATACTGCCCTCTCGCCTCTCAGTGACGAGCTGCCTCACCGTGTCCATTTGTAGGTTGATGGCTTTGTGGGCACCAGTCTCCCAAACATGGTGGTCACTGCCTCGGGAGGCACGGATGAGCACACATGTCAGGAGGCTGCTTATCTGATGATGGCTAGGATGAGGAGTTGCACGATCGTGACCTTCGCAGCTCCGCTTATCGCTACCATCCTCGTTGTGGCAGCTCTTCCGATGTCGCGCTTTCAAGTCTGCGGCAGAGGAGAACGGCTCCACTTTTGGTTGCATGTGCACTGTGATCAAGAGTTTGGACAAGATGCACTCCTACCCGCACAAGGCAGCCAAGGCCTTGAATGACAAGAAGATGCTCAGGATCGTGAGTCTGCAGGAAGAGGTGGTTCACCTCAAGAAGGAGGTGGCCACTTTGAAGCTGCACCGGGTGGCGTCAGGATCCGCACCGGGTGGCCACTTTGAAATTCAAGGATCCCAATTTCTAGCCAATCTTATCCTTCTTGAATCAAAAGGCCTGGATGTCATTCTTTGGATGGATTGGTTGACAAGACATAAGAGAGTGATTGATTGTGCGAGTCGCACAATCACTTTAACCAATGGTAATGGGGAGAAGATCACTTTCCGTTCTCCAATGCCACCGAAGTCCATAGCAAGTCTGAATCAGGCTTCTACCGAGGGATCGTCAGAAGTAGAAGTGAAGACCCCTAAGAAGTTGGAATATATTGAAAGCCTGTAGATGTCGCCTAGAGGGGAGGTGAATAGGTATTCCAAAAATTTTCTTGAGAATACAGCGGTTAAAACACACAGGCACCGAAACTTCCGATGCTTGAACCTTGGAACTTCCAGACAACTTACGCTGACCGGAACTTTCGGAGTTCCTATCTAGAACTTCTGGTATTCTGTGACTTAAGAGGATCTGAAATCAAATTTAAACTATCTCTACACAAGTTTATAGCTAACAACAGGAAGGTACAGACATGCAGTACATATATGCAACATGATGTAAAGAGATAGCACACGAGACACAAGGATTTTTTTCCCGAAGTTTGGATTTAAAGAATCCTACTCTCCGTTGAGGAACTCCAATGGAGTTGGGTCTCAATTAACCCCTTACCTCACTGTTAACACCAGAATTTGGTAAGCCCTGGTGTCCCCATCGGCTAAGTGTTCATATCGGCTCAAAGCTGGAATTGGCTGAGAGTTCTGCATCTGCCGACGGAGATTTTCTATTGTTAATATCTCTAGCAGTCGGATTCTTGTTAGATTCGGTTTGAGAAAATCTTATCTAGAAGAGACCGAGTTCAGGAAGGATGCGGCTTGTATCCATTAATTAGGAAGAGTTTGTTAGTTTTCTATTTTATCTTTAGAAAAGCGTGTTAATGTCCAATAAGGACTAGGTTTGTTTTATTTTATCTTTAGAAAAGTTTGAATTATAATCTGTTAGGATCTCTGTTAGCCTATGGGTATAAGTATGTAAGCCCGAGGTTCATGTAATCTATCAATCTCTCAATCAATACAATTCGGCGCATCGCCACCTTTTGTCTTTTCGACTTTATTTATCATCCGGCGGAACTTGGCACCCAACGCGGGGCTGCATCGGTTTCGATCTCCGGTGAAGGGGTAAGTCTAAGGTCCCGTTGGCCCTGGTACTGTTAGTGATATGCCCTAGAGGCAACATGAAGATGTTGGATATCATTGTCAATGTTTATGTACAAATGAATAAAGTGTTATTCAGTTCCATGAAATACACATCTTGTATTGATCAATAAGTACATGACTTATTTATGAGACTCTTTATGTATGAATCTATTTCTAAATGATCCCTGATCATATGTCATATTGCTGGAACAAATATGATTCTAAGATCGGCATGTTTATTGATTGATGATCATGTCTCATAGATCATGGTATGGAGATACCAAATCAATATACATGGACATGTGTTAGAGAACACATTGTTGGATAGACCCACCATGAGACACTACAGAATTAATATGCCATTAGTTGGTCTCGGGTAGTGTTGGTACAAAGTCCTTAGACTGAGATCATCATGGATTCCAACATGTGTAGTAGCCTACTTTGGGACTACCAAACGCTATTCCGTAATCGGGTAGTTATAAAAGTAGTCTTCGGGTTTGCTATGAAATATGGAGTGCAATGTGAATGATCAAGATGGAATTTTCCCCTCTCCTTTAGAAGAGATATCTCTGGGCCCTCAAGGTAATAGATTATGGAAGTGCATGGTCATGCCGAGTTGATTGAGGAGTCAATCAACGAGCAGATAATCCAATACGGTTCGAGTAAATGGTTAAGCTATTGAAGGAATGGCACACATCTTGCCTACGGCTTAATTGGTATCGTGAGGCAAAGGGATTTGTGTACACATTACAGTTCGAGCCGATATTATATTCTTGTATACTATGATGTCAATATGTGCTGCTAGGCACCACTGTTGACAGATCGGCTAAGTTGGACTCGAGCTGACGGTCGGCTGAGTTGGACTCGAGCCGACGATCGGCTGAGTTTGACTCGGGCCGAAACCGAGTATACCTGAACTTACAGGGTCGCACGCTTAAGGGGATAAGAATAGGCATTCGAGGTTGACTCGGATACGGCTCGATCGGATAGGGATCCCGATCGGATAGAGTCCTATGGGCTTACGAAGTCCGGCCGGCCAACTCTATGAGATTCGGATAGGATCCGATTCAAAATAGAGTCGCGATGGGCCTCTAGGCCCAACCGACAACTCTATATAAAGGGGTGAGGGGTGGAGAGCTGAGGCATGCAATTGGAACCGAATCAATATGATTACACGTGTCTTCAGAAGTCGGCGAGATCAATCTCCACGAAAACCATCCCCACTCCCGAGCCAAACCCTAGCCTTGCATCTTGTGCTAGCACACGGGTGTTCGGCATTCTGTCCCTAGACGTGTGGATACCGGTAGAGGCGCTGCTACGTTGCGGTGCTGTTCGTCGGCTACGAATCGGCTGTGGTGGAATCGGCTGCGGTTGGGCGCATCGGAGCGAGGCGCACGAGCGTGGTCGGACGACTCGGCGAATCGGCTACTCGGTGAATTGGCTGATTATTGAATCGGTTGTTCCCTGGAATCGGCTGTCGACTTGCGGGAATCGGCTGTCGGCAAATCAGCTGTCATCGGCCAACACTGTTCCGGATCGGATAGCTCCTGATTGGCTAATCCGCTGCACTCTACTCCAACCCTTACTTGTAAGTGTTCTTGGTTTGCGCGGTAGAAAATTTTTCATTATTAGCTATCGTAGCGTCCGCGTAACCCTTCAGGTACATCATCTCTATCTTTAGTTCCATTACTATTTATAGATACATCGACTTAATTAGGACTTTTTTGGTTAGGTCCGATATTCTGACCAAGTTATAATGTGATTATACCGAAGCTATCTCGTAGTCCGACCTTGCTTGCTGCCTCGCGCCTACGAAACCATCTCCCTTGATAGTGTATCGGGACGGCATAATATGATTACGCTGATATGGTTTCCGTAAGCGATTTCATAGATTGGATCTATGATTTTTGTGTGGTGTTCCGGGCGCTGCCCGAAAGCCCGCGAGGGGGCGGGACCGCCGTGTGCATACCCCCTTATAGGTCGTCTCGATACCGTTTCTCTACGATAGGTAGAAAACGTTCTTGCCTAACTTGTTTTTGCAGAGAATGCTTTGAGATGGTATGGCCCTATTGTATGTATGAGATGCATATGATGCGTGTAATATTCTTTCATATGTGCAATCCCTGTAATATTCTTTCTTACGTGCAATGCTTGTAATATTCTTTCACGACCTTCGAGTCGATGTAATCTTCAATTAGAGCTTCTATAGTAGTAGCTTAGTTTGAAGAAATCAAGCATTCGACACTCGGAAGGACGGTGATGAAGATGGAGATCATCTACACCGGCATGGAGATGGAGATCACATGTGAAGGGGCCATACTATTTCATTATATGCTATTCTACCTGCTTTCATATATGTGATATGTTTATTTGATAGGATAGCATCCTCGTAAAATTAAGTAGTAATGATGCCCTTTCAAATGTTGCACCCGTCACCGTTATGCTCGTCAATGGTGGGTCTGCCAAAGTAGAGTACCATTCTCTATCATAACACGAGGGGGTATATGTCGGACATATACAACAGGAGCATTTGGTTTACTTAATAAGGCTATCAAAACAGTTTTGGGCCTTGGGGCATAGGTTGGCGCCGGGGCATGGAGATGCCACACCAACAACAAGAGTCACATAGAGATGTGATTAGCAAGGAGTTGCTTACCGATGTTATTAATCTTCTAGCCATCATGCTAAAGCTCACTAAAAATTAATTAACATGTGGATCTTGACCCAATACGTAACCTAGAGGGAAGGTGTAAAATACGTAATGGGAGTCTTATGTTAAATTGTTTAACAATAGACATAGCATAAACATTGTGCTAAACTTTGCTTTTTCTGTTGTAGAATAATGGCAGCTAATACCACACCCAGTACCTTTAATTTGCAATCTATTCTCGAAAAGGAAAAATTAAATGGAACAAACTTTATGGATTGGTATCGCAACTTGAGAATTGTTCTCAAGCAAGAGCGTAAGGAGTACGTTCTTGAAGTACCATATCCGGATGAGTTGCCTAATAATGCTATCGCACGCACGGAGGGCTTATGAGAAGCACACTAATGATGCCCTAGACATAAGTCGTCTCATGCTAGCTACAATGTCCTCCGAGCTTCGAAGGAATATGAGAGCAGCGATGCTCATACTATTATTCAGGGACTGCGTGGCATGTTTGAGAACCAAGCAAGGGCCGAGAGGTTCAACACCTCAAAGTCCCTGTTTGCGTGCAGGCTTGTTGAGGGGAGTCCCGTCAGTCCGCATGTGATAAAAATGATTGGCTACATTGAGAGTTTGGAAAAACTAGGTTTTCCCTTTAGCCAAGAGTTGGCTACTGATATGATTCTCCAATCACTCCCTCCGAGCTTCAAGCCATTCATATTGAATTATCACATGAACAGTATGGATAAGACCTTGGCTGAATTGCATGGGATGCTAAAGACAGCTGAGGAGAGTATCCAAAAAAATTGTCATCATGTGATGATGATGCAGAAGGATAAGCACAAACCACCTGTCAAGAAACTTTGCACCAAGAGGAAACTTACTCCCGATGAGATCGCGAGTGCCTCCAATGCAAAGAAGGGCAAGAAGGGGTCGACGGCATTAGATGCCGTTTGGTTCTATTGCAAGGAGACAGGTCACTGGAAAAGGAACTGCAAGAGGTACATGGAGGATCTCAAAAAAAAAGCAAAGTGTGACTTTTGCTTCAGGTATTAATGTTATAGACATTAATCTTGCTACTTCACCTACTAACTCTTGGGTATTTGATACTGGATCAGTAGCTCATATTTGCAAATCGTTTAGGGAATGAGAAGAAGTAGAGGCTTGAGAAGGGGCGAGGTGAACCTGCGTGTCGGCAATGGAGCAAGTGTTGCTACAGTTGCTGTCGGCACAGTACCACTTCATCTACCTTCAGGATTAGTTTTGGAATTTAATAATTGTTATTGTGTTCCAACACTATGTCAAAATGTTATTTCCGCTTCATGTTTGCAAGTGAAAGGATATGATTTTAGATCAATGGACAATGGTTGTTCGGTTTATCTCGAGATATGTTCTATTTTCATACTCCATTGGTGAATGGATTATACGTTTTGAATCTTGAAGCATCTCCCATCTATAACATTAATACAAAGAGGCAACTCCCAAATGATGCAAACCCCACCTTTATCCGGCATTGTCGCTTAGGCCATATAAATCGAAACGCATGGAGAAGCTCCATAAGGATGGATTGCTTCACTCTTTTGATTTTGAATCATTTGAGACATGTGAGTCTTGTTTACTTGGTAAGATGACAAAGGCACCTTTCACAGACACAATGAGAGAGCAAGTGACTTGTTGGCACTCGTACATACTGATGTATGTGGACCAATGAGCTCAATGGCCGAGGTGGTTATCGTACTTCATTACCTTTACCGATGACTTTAGTAGATATGGTTATATCTACTTAATGAGGCATAAGTCCGAATCCTTTGAAAAGTTCAAAGAATTCCGAATGAAGTACGTAATCATTTATGGAAAACAATCAAGTTTCTACGATCAGATCGTGGAGGGGAATACTTGAGCCAAGAATTTGGTAATCATCTGAAAGATTGTGAAATTGTTCCACAGTTGACTTTGCCAGGAACTCCACAATGGAACGGAGTGTCCGAACGGAGAAATCGCACCTTGTTGGACATGGTGCGGTCGATGATGAGCCAAAGTGATCTTCCGTTATCCTTCTGGGGATATGCTCTTGAAACAGCTGCGTTCACACTAAATAGAGTTCCATCTAAGTCAGTTGAAAAGACACCATATGAGATATGGACAGGGCAACCCCCTAGTTTGTCTTTTCTCAAAATTTGGGGATGTGAGGCTTATGTAAAACGTTTACAGTCTGACAAGCTCACACCCAAATCTGACAAGTGCTTCTTTGTGGGATATCCTAAGGAAACTAAGGGATATTACTTTTATAATCGGGAACAAGGCAAAGTGTTTGTCACCCGACACGGTGTCTTCTTGGAGAAAGAGTTTCTTTCAAGAAGGGTTAGTGGGAGCAGGGTGCATCTTGAAGAAGTTCAAGAAACACCAGAAAATGTTTCAGCTACCACGGAACCACAACAGGAGGAACAAGATGTTGCGCCACCTGTTGTAGATACACCAGCCCCACGGAGGTCTGAAAGATGGACGGAAATGTTCACATCTATAAGGCACGATTGGTGGCGAAAGGTTTTAAACAGATTCAAGGTGTTGATTATGATGAAACCTTCTCGCCCGTCGCAATGCTTAAGTATATTCGGATTATTCTAGCGATTGCTGCATATTTCGATTATGAGATATGGCAGATGTATGTCAAAATGACTTTCCTAAATGGAAACCTAAGCGAGGATGTATACATGATACAACTTGAGGGTTTTGTCGATCCACAATCGCCTGGAAAGATATGCAAGCTATAGAAATCCATTTATGGATTGAAGCAAGCATCTCAGAGTTGGAATATTCGTTTTGATGAAGTAATCAAAGGGTTTGGTTTCATAAAAAATGAAGAGGATATTCTTGTATACTATGGTGTCAATATGTGCTGCTATTATATTCTTGTATACTATGGTGTCAATATGTGCTGCTAGGCGCCGCTGTTGACAGATCGGCTGAGTTGGACTCGATCCGACGGTCGGCTGAGTTGGACTCGAGCCGACGATCGGCTGAGTTCGACTCGGGCCGAAACCGAGTATACCTAAACCTACAGGGTCGCACGCTTAAGGGGATAAGAACAGACATTCGAGTTGGACTTGGATAAGGCTCGATCGGATAGGGATCTGATCGGATAGAGTCCTATGGGCTTACGAAGTCTGGCCGGCCAACTCTATGAGATTCGGAGAGGATCCAATTCAAAATAGAGTCCCGATGAGCCTCTAGGCCCAACCGACAACTCTATATAAAGGGGTGAGGGGTGGAGAGCTGAGGCATGCAATTGGAACTGAATCAATCTGATCACATGTGTCTTCAGAAGTCGGCGAGATCAATCTCCACGGAAACCCTCCCCATTCCCGAGCCAAACCCTAGCCTTGCATCTTGCGCTAGCACACGAGTGTTTGTCGTTCTGTCCCCGGACATGTGGATACCGGTAGAGGTGCTGCTACGTTGCGGTGTTGTTCATCGGCTACGAATCGGCTGTGGTGGAATCGGCTGCGGTCGGGAGCATCGGAGCGAGGCGCGTGAGCGCGGTCGGACGACTCGGTGAATCGGCTACTTGGTGAATTGGCTGCTATGTGAATCGGCTGTTCCCAGGAATCAGCTGTCGGCTTGCGGGAATCGACTGTCGGCAAATCGGCTGTCATCGGCTAACACTGTTCCGGATCGGATATCTCCTGATTGGCTAATCCGCTGCACTCTACTCCAATCGGTAACGATCTGTCGACCCTTACTTGCAAGTGTTTTTGGTTTGCGCGGTAGAAAATTTTTCGTTATTAGCTATCGTAGCTTCCGCGTAACCCTTCAGGTACATCATCTCTATCTTTAGTTCCATTACTATTTATAGATACATCGACTTAATTAGGACTTTTTCGGTTAGGTCTGATATTCTGACCAAGTTGATGTTTCTTTAAATATAATGTTGCTTTAGATAGATTTATTATATCCATCACATTAGACAGATCTATCTGCTCATTGAATATTAGATTATTGTCATATACCCAAATCCAGGGTCAGGAATATTTTGTCAAAACCAAGGTGGCGTTTGGTTCAAAAAATGTAACACAAATGCAAATGTAATAAAAAACCAGCGGTAATGTTAACAATGTGACAGATGACAGGCTTTGTTTGGTTTGCACGATGTGAAGGGAATAGGATCGATTAAGCGCGAGGTCCGATGTCGAGAAGAGAAGGGCAAGCTCTGGTGGCAGCGGGAGAAGGGCGAGCTCCTACGGCGGCGGGAGAAAGGCGAGCTCCAATGACGACGACTGGAGAACAATGAACGAAGAGCTCCAATGGCGGTGGGAGATGGCCGACGGGCGACCGAGTCGGCAGAGGAAGAGGGCCAACGGGCGAGCGCCGGTGGCAGCAGCGGGAGAGGGGCGACGAGCGAGCTGAGCAACATGAGCCAACCACGACAGCAGCATAGCCACGAGAGTTGATGACGGCGACGCAGCCATGGGAGTGGACAGCAGTGGTGGCGACAACACAGCTACGGAAGTCGACGACAGCGGCGGCAACGACACAGCCATGAAAGTCAATGACGGCGGTGGCGACGACACAGTCACAAGAGTTGATGGTGGTGGTCGGGGTGGCGTCGCAGCCACAGGAGTGCGGCGGTGGTGGCACAGCCATGGGAGTCGACGACGGTACCAGTGGCGGCACAGCCACAGGAGTTAACGGTGGCAGCAGCGCAGCCACAGGATCTTGGGCATCGGTGGTATTCTGATTACAGGAGTGGAGGAGGGGTAATGGATTTGTATAGGCATGTCATCCGATTACAGGGTTAATCGATTATGGATGACATGAAACCAACAGCGGTAACATGATTTGTTACCGTCCGTTAAGAGATTGTGTTACATTTCAGTGAACCAAACGCCACCCAAATGAGAATAAGGTTTCTCTGAACCAAAAATTTTCTTTTCTAACTTAGGAAGGTACCTCAACCTAATGCTTAATTAAAAATTTGAGAACAAAAGAAAACCTTTGTCATTTCTAACTTATAATGTGGATACAAACATACATGAACACATGCATATGCATAAAACATGCTTTGACATTTAGTCCTTTGTGCAATTTGATTTTTATCTCGTTATTTATTATAGGTCACATAAGCATAGCCTAAAATATTTAAATTTACAAAAACGAGCCTACAACTAACTTTGGATAATAATATGTGGACATGAGAATTACATTCAAAGATCACCTCCTGTGCCCAAGAAAAATTTAATATAACTCCTATAACTATAATAGGTGCATTTACAAAGAGAGAACACATATACATAAAAGGCTACCTTAATTTTCTAAAATAATTCACACTAGATAAAATCATGGAAAAATTCATGTAGGTGCCAAATATTATATTCAACTTAACATAATTATTTTTGTGCAATTTAAAAACTAGGTTTGATGCTCCAAACAAATTAGACAAAACAGACAAGTATTAGGCTAATTAATATCCTTAATCGGCTAAAGTGACAACTTGCCTAAAATCTATAACTATCTATAAAGCAAGTAGTGTTTCTATCCAAATTTTATTTTGCCTACATATTTTGTAGAAAACCCTTAAGTTTTTCCAAAATTAACCCACGTATGCCTAGCTATTTAAAAAAACCCGCTTAAAAAGAAAAAGAGGTTATTTTGCGAAACCCCTTGAGTGTTTATAAAATTGACCTGTAGTCCCAATGCTCAAAAAAAGGGAGGGCTTGGATAAAAAAACCTCCTGCTCCTCTCTTTCGTCCTCATCCGTGCTGCGCCCCGCGCCGTGCCCCACTCCGCGCCTGCACCCGTCCCTCCCGTCGTCGCTCGGAGCTCCCGCGCCACCACCTGGACCTTCGCCCTTCACGTGCTTCCCTCCCTGCGTCGTCGTCCCGTTGCAACGCACGGGCATTTTGCTAGTATCATCAAAATGCACGTAAGTGTATATAGGAAATAATTTATTCAAATATTAGGTTAAATGCCATGAATAAATATAATTTTTCTAGAATTTGTCCTCTCTATTTAGGCCCTCTAAAAATTCAAACAAACCTCCAAATACCCTGTCTTTGTTTAAATTCTGAGAGCAAACCATAAAAGATATTTGAATGAAACCAAAGAAATGGAAACTGGACACACTCCTCTACCTCCAGGAAAAATTTCACTAATTTAGCATGTCCACAAATTGAATTAAGAAGCCACAAAGATTAGGGAGAGAAATAAATCTGAAAATCCATCCAAACTCACTTTCACCCGTGTTCTTACCCATCCATCTCATCTCAACCTAGCCTATCATGCTCTGGAACCACTTGACAGCCTCCACGGCTTGTTTTTCCCTCTGTCCCTCTCCTCTAGCCGACCAAGAACGAGTGAGAGAAGCCGAAAGCGAGGGGTGAGGTGTCGCAAGCATGCTCGACGTGTGGCCATACGTGTTCGACGCTGAGCTCGCCCTCTAACCTCCCCAAAACGCGTCGCCCATCCTCACCACCCAGAGCCGATCCTGATCTCCATCAACATCGCCCCGAACACCTCTACAAAAGCCCTCAAGAACCCTGAGGAATGGTACACTGCTGAGAAGGATTGCTGTCGTCTTCTCCAACTCCGACCGCCGAGCTCCATCTTCGATTCCTGTTATTCTAGTGAGCAAAACTCAAATCCTTACCGTATGGAGCTTCCCTGAGACTATCTCATCATTGTGCATGACCCCTATTGGCAGCTCAATAGCCCGTTCGTCCTATCGCCATCGACCCTGAGGTTTCTGCCACCGTCGAGCCAATCCGCATGCCGTCACCATTGTCCGGACAACGATGACCGTGGCCAACGGTTTGGTAAGCAGCCCGGTACCCGAGCAAAGCAATTGGATGCATCAATTTGGCTGGACCGAGCTTTTGAGTAGTTTTACACCACAGCCTTGAAGCTGTCGCCGTTTGCACCACCGCCACCATTGACTTCGGCCATCACCGGCGACAAGACCACCACCTACAGGTGCGTAAGAATCTTGTGCACCTTTCTTCTTTTGGTTGTTTCCCCTGCCGATCCATCGTTCGCCGTCGACATCGCCGACAAGCCACCGGCGGGTGAGCTCTGCTCCTGCTGCTGCTTTCTCCTCACCCCGTGCCCATGACAGGTGGGTCCCACTGCATTAGGCGCTTAGGACTTTGATTAGCAAATGTTGAAATCTTGTGAGGTTCTTTCTGTAAAGAATACTAGTATGACATGTGGACCAATGGACTTAAATGTAAATAATACAAAATACTAGGGACTCTTAATGAAAAGGGTATTAGACATGTGCTCATGGGCTGCGGGTTGATTTCTATAGACACCAAGGGCTTTTCTGCAAAATTACAAAGAACGATAGGTGGACCCCATGTATTTATAATGTGGGAATATAAAAATAAAAATGCTAAAAATGATAATCTTTTCAACAGAAAAATTTACAAACTTGTTAAATCCATATAAAATCCAATCTAAGTCATTTTGAGATGGAACAAATTTCTATGAACTCACAAAATAATGAACTTTAATGTAGAAGTATAAAACTTAGCACTCCCTGTACAAATTTTTTCTCTAAAATTCAAATAACAAAAATCACACCTAGGGCTTGCTCAAACTTGTAAAATGCATAGAAAATTCAATTTAACTTATTTCAGGACAAACTCAAATTCTATAGATGCCCCACCTTACACTCTCAATTTAGGAAAAAAACATATGGTTACCTTGTACCAAATACCTTTGAAATTATTGACACTAAAATGATGAATTATAGGTATGCTGAACTTTAGGGATTTATATAAAATTCATTTTAATTCCTTTTTGAGTAAAATCAAGTTCTGTAGAATCATAAAAACATGGACTTACAAACTATAAAATAAAAATATATGCTTACTGTATATTAAAGTCTCTTAAATATTTATATAAAGAATAAACCACTTAGTACACACTTCAACTTGCAAAATTTATAGTAAATTCATCTTTAAACCTTTTGAGTGAACCATGTTTCTATAAAACCAGCAACTAATGAAATTAGACTAGGTAAAATAAAATATGGTCACTCATATGCGAAATATGTCAGTAAACCTTACGAAGAAAACCCAGGTACTAATAATAGTAGTTAAGTACTATATATATGTGTGTGTATAAATATATGCCCATTTGATCCAAGTAAATCTAATTAAAACCTTTTGGACCAGAGAAACCATAGTTCCATCCCTACTTACCAAAACTTAGTGCACATAACTCATATAATAATCTCTAGGTTAGTATGTTAAAACAATGACCTAGATCACCTTTAGTTGCAAAAGTATGAAGTGAAATAATAAAAGGGTCTAAAATTGTATACTTGACATGGATTAAATAGCAAATGTATTTAGTTTATTCAACTAAATCAAAGTGTAACATGTTCTGAACCTACAACACTAAAGTCATGCGCTTATTAAACAATATAGACCTACGACACGTTATAATCGGTAAAATGCTTAATAAATTCTTAATAACTATAAAAATTGTGAAATCAAAGATGTTATTCCTAGGAAACATAACTATTCACCTCTATGAGGTCAAATTAATAAAAATAAAATTATAGGAACCTTGTCCAAACATCACCTAACCCTATACCGCTACGTCCCTATAAAACTTCTAAAATTCATAACTCCCAAATGGAACAAGATAAATTAGTAATTCTTATTCATTTTAGATCAGTACCTACTTAATGTGCATACATCATGCATTTTAGAGCATTTTGGATTTCTCGCATATTTTGGTGTTTAATTGCATACCATATATTTTTTATAGATAATTGATTAAACGGTGAAGAAGTGATTTAGGTGCTGACCTTTTCCAGATACAAGGCCAGTCCCACCTCCCTCTCTCTTTGAACATTTTGAACCAATGTTTCGGAGGTTATTGAAAATGTTTGCAAATCTTGCATGTCGATTGTACACTAATAAATTAAAATTTTGTTAAACCTGTTAGACAAACTCCTATTATTTGCATTATCACCTTAACCCCACATATGTCCATATCCCTCATGATTAATGATTACTTTGATGCCCATATGCTAAGATCTTGCTTGCTGAAATTTCCCTTGAAAGCAAAACCGATTTAAAAGTGTTTGATGCAAATAAAACTTACTTTATGCTAAATTGAACCATATTATGCCTTCCTTGATTATATGCCCTACATGTAGAGTGTTAGGTTTGCCTTGGTGCTTGCCAGTACATTAACTTGTTTAATGTACTGACTCTTGCTACTGGAATATCCACTTTGCTTGCAGGTCTTAGACTTAGTCTATTGAATGATGCAGGTAATCGACTCCTTCTTCTAGGATTGAACTCAACGGGGTAAAATCCCTAGTCGGTGTGCTTGTGCTTGGGTAGCCAAGCTTCCGTTGTTATCTGATTTTTATATATATGGCTGGTCGACCTATGTAATTATTATGTCGATGTAAGACTTTAAGTTTCTTTCATCTTATTTGTGTTTGCTATGTAAATCCATGCTTGAGATGAAAGTATGAATCTAGTGCACATCAGGGGAATTAGATTCACATGAGTACGAGTTAAGAATATTTGAGATGTTGTAGATCTTTAGCCTTTTTGTCAAGTCTCCTGAATGTGTAACATATCTGATAACCGCCTTCGAGTGGTTTGACGGGCACATCTCAGGCTGAAGTTGACTGGCAGGCTAAAGGCCCAGCAATGTCTCACGTATCCTTCTCTCGGGACGTCAAACGTCTCGTTACGTTAGTTTGATGTCTTGAAGCGATTCACTTCATCTCACAAACATAATGAGGGATCCAGGTCGTCTCCAACAATTATTATATACAATTTCATGCTGCATCGGTTAGGTCCGACCTACTAGATTGTTATTGATAATCTAAGTTTCGTTAAGCCGACAGGTTCATGCTAATGTTTCATTGGAGGGTTAGTCGGTCTTATCTGATGTGTTAAATTTCTCCTTGATAGTTTTGCTGTCTTGGTTAAATTTAACACATGACCACTTTGATCGGTGTCATATCGGCTTATCTAAATCTATCAAGCAGTCATCAACCTTACGTTGCGTCGGTTAGGTCTGACCTATGAGGTTGTGGTTGTAAATTAGATTTATTTTAGTCAGTAGACATCAATCATCGTTTCATCAGAGTTTCAGCCGATGAGTTATCTGGACGTTGCATCGGCTTACAAGGTTCATATATAAGTTGGATTTAACCGATTGCAGCAAAGGTTTCATTGACTACTTAATCATTTGGATTTGGTGACATCGGATCTCCAGCCGATTGTCAGTATCTACATCGGACACATAGCCAATTATTCAAAACCCTAACTGCATCGGCTAACATCGACATCGGCTGAAATCACACTATCGGCTTATCAGTCGATCGGCTGTTAACAGATCGGCTGTTTCAATTATCGGCCGATAGGCAAATATGATTTATGCTTTGCTGCTTTGTATATCTTGTCAATGGCAGGATCAAACTGATTGGCACTAGAGCTAAGTAGATCTCCCAGGCCAGCGTGTGATCTGACATCAATACATCTTTTGGCATGACAACGACGGTACGGATTTGGCGTCAACACTCACCAAGCAAATTCCCAGGAAGAAGTCTATGGTCTTCAACCCCAATGTTCCTAGGTTCTTGCCTAGAGATCAAATGACCAGAAAGATCCCAATTTGATCCTCTTGCATGAACCACAAACGTGAGTTGCTCTACCTAGACAACCTCCTAACGATCAGCTTGGTTTACACTATCCATACCTCGTTTCCTTGCGGAGAAGAGGAAATCCTTCACAAAATTTCCCTGGCCAATCCACAATTCTCCGATTGCTCACGGGAGACACCTAACCGTCTAGGAGATTGCTCTCCAAGAGTAATAGGCTCCACACCACAGCCCTGCAGAGAATCACCAAGTGCTCAAGTCATCCTAGCTCTCTCACTCTCACAAACCTCCCAATCACTCAAATCTCTTCACAAATTTGGTTATGTGGCTCAAGAATTGAGTTGGAATGGGCTAGAACACCATGGGAGAGCCTAGGGAACAGAAAAACAAAAGTTGGATGGCCAAAAGTGAGCTGGGGACAAGGTGGGATATTTATAGGTTGATCATTATGTCACCTAGCCGTTACTCACAAACTCAGCTGAAATACTATCCGAAAGTTTTGGTCTGGGACCATTGGAACTTTCGGCCAACGCTTAGGAAAAATATTTTCGGCTGCGAGGTGGAGTCCGGAAGTTCCGGCTTAGAACCCCGAAACATCCGGTTGAGTTTCTTTGCCTTGGAAAGGGTGAAAATCCAAAAATTGCTCCAAAAAATCTCACTCAAGGATATTCTGACTAAGAGCACTTAGATCATCTCATGGTGTGAGTTTCACCCCTCTTAATAGGACGATTTTTCCTAAACTCAAGATTTAAAAAAATAACACTATAAACCGTTGTCGAAGCTTTAATTGCTCCCTCTTTGTGAATGATGTTAGGGTTCTCCTTTATCAAAACCTGCATAACTAAGCACCTAGGGACTAATTCTCTTGCACTCATCTCAATTAAATGCATTAGTCGCTTAACCAAATTGTTACTAACCACCAAAACCCACTTAGGGGGCTAGATGCACTTTAATTTTTCCCTTTTTGGTGGTTGATGACAACTTGGTTAAAGCTTACAAAAGATTGAGTATAAATGATTTTTTGTGTGAAAAGGGTTAGTTAGAGCTCCCCCTTAAAGTATGCATAAAGTGAAATAAGAGAGAATCTCTTATGCATATAATGAAGGAAGAATAGAGGGAAATTCTAACGAACCCATCTCAATCCGTGGGATGCAACAAGGGTGAAATGACATAATATAAAAGCATACCACATGGCAAGCACACAAAGAAATTTGAAAAACATTTCACCACACACAAAAGGCCATACAAGAGAACATATAGATAAACCTAATTAATAGCATAAGTCTAGCAGCCAATACATCCAAACACACATAAAGAGTTTACATGTCCAAAAGATAGCGAAAAGAGAAAAGTCCTAGGAGATAACTGCACGGCCGGAAGTTCTGGTGATTAGGTCCAAAACTTCCGGTCGGCTGGCTGACAGAAGCTTAAAAGGAGCAAAAGCAGGACCAAAAGATGGATCACACTGACTTGACCCCTTTGACCCCCCTAAACTTCTCCCCCTTTGGCATCAAGATACCAAAAAGGGACAGGAGAGACAGGAGATCACTTAGAATCATCGGAGTGGGCAATGATCTATGTGTCTCCATTGTGAGCATCATTGTCGCCGGCATCGTCACCATCGGGGCTAGGAGCATCATGAGAATCCACATCAGGGACTCCCTCGCCCTCCTCCTTGGAGTGTGAAGACTCTTCAGCGAAGGCATTGGGAATGGAAGAAGAGGTGCCCTCACCAGCTGCAAAGTTGCGTGCTGCCTCATAGGTCACGAAGGGGTCCTCATAGACCTCATCCTCTGAGTCATCTGAGACCTCCTTCCCAGCCTCCCTCAGAAGTAACTTCTGTCGCTTCTTGATCTTTTTGACCTTGGCGGTGGTCTTGACACAGAGGTAGAAGATTGACTTGAGAGCCTTCTTGATGGGCGAGTTGGAGCTCAAGCCCGAAGGCGGTGGAGGAGCTGAAGAAGGACCAACACCGAAAGCTGAAGCAAGAGTAGAAGGTGGCATCCTCGGCGCAGACGACACATGAGGACGAAAAGGCTTGTGCATGGCGTCGCAGATGTAGAAGTATCCAGTCACTTCATTGATCATCTTCATAATATAAGGAGCATATACACACCCCCACTTGGGATCGCAAGCGGTGTTGTATATCTCGAACTAGACGAGCTTCATCACACTGAATGATGGCTGATTGTACCACATGCGACTCAAAAGGTGCACATGGCGCGCAGGAAGAGCAATCACATCGCCGGCCTTAGGAAGCAAGGTCCACCTGAAGATCGAGACAGAGAGAAACTTGACACAAAGAAGGAACATGAAACCACAAAGAGGAAAGGAAACACAGAAGATCCAAACCTAAAGATTGAGTACATGAGCTTGTATTGAAGAAGAAGCCCCTTGGTGGTCCCTAGGCAGTCTCTGGGAGCATCTGGTGCAAAAAGAAACTTGGTGCGCACCTTGGGATTGGCTCCTCAACGTGGATGTTGGGGTGGTTCAAGTTGACCGGATCCAGGCCCAAGATCTCAGCGAACTGAGCCGTGCATACCTTGTATGGACGCCCCTCTATCCTCCACTTTAGGTAGAGAACACCGTTTTTGGTGGAGCAAAAGAACACGGTGGCATAGAATTGGCTAATCACCTCAATGTTCTAGGAGTACTCGAGGCTGAGGATCTCACCGATGTCCTTGGAGTGGCACACTTGCATCAAGTCATTGAAGTGAGAGTTTTTCTTTGACTTGAGATACCCCCAGTCCAGCCACGTCATCTCCACAGCCAGATTGCTTCGGACTAGGAAGACCGAGTTGTACCAATCCAGTTGGAAGAAGGTCCTGAACTTGGGATCCAGGGACTCCTATGGAATAGAGTCAGGATCCACCAGGCGATCACGACCACACCGGGCTATCTACTTGAGATAGTTGATATTCTAGCACACAGTGTAGTGTGAAGGGTCGGCATCGTACCCCCGAGTCTTGTGCAAGCCGATGGGATTCCCCCAGGAACCCGGCTCGCCTGGCTGAGTTCTAACAACATTGGAACACCGAGTGGGGGGGGTGGATCAGCTGGCTAGGAACTGCCAACTGCCTTTGTTCCGGCATCTCGAATTGTCAAGGGTCGGTTCCGGGTAGAGCGAGAAGGCCTAGGAGGATCAGGTGGGGTAGCGTGACTGCCACTCCCACCTTCCACCACCTTCTCCTTGCCGAGACATCCCCGAGGGTAGCGAATGGAGGGACTATTGTCATCCTCGGAGACATCTTGGCTAGCCTTTTGGAGCTTTTCATGAGGCATTGTAGAACCGTAATAAGGAACATGCAAGGATAAGAGAATTGTAGTGACAAAAAGGTATGAAAGAAAAGAGGTGGCGGCTGACTGCATATCGGCCAGAAGTTCCAAGCAAAGAACATCGGAACTTCCAGTGTGCATAGCAGCAGCATCGACCCCCAGCCAAAATTTGCGTGCATTGCCTCAAATTGCACAGATTGGCCATCTAAAGGTACTAATTGAGTTTCTAACCAAGAGAAATTCTCCCTAGGTCCAAGAATTGAGAGATTGGGGCAAAAGAAGTTGAAACTAGGGAGAGAGATCGAAGGAAGTACCTCGGGTGTACGGAAGTCCAAAACAACCACGCGAGGCGTTCCTCGTCCAAAATCAAGCCGAAAGCAAGCACGAATGGAGAACAAACATGGTCGAATCAAGAAATCGTTGGGGGAGGGGAGAGAGGAGTTTGGATTGGGGCGACGGCTGAGTGAGGATTACGGTTTCGGCCGTCGGCCACCCCTGTGATTTGAATACCCCGACTACCGGACCTTCCGGCCGGGTCCAACCGAAACTTCCTGTGGCACCCAAAGATGAGACAGAAAAATTATCGAAAGTTTCAGGCTGGGGTTTGGAACGTCCGACAAAAGGCTGAAGGGCATAAGTCTAAGGAAGGATGGACATGTAAACAATTGCGATGCACGTGACCAGCACACAAGCAACCAGTACATAACAATGGTCACAATGCATCACAAAAAGGATCAAGAACCAAGTTTTCAAAATCAATACAAGCACACTACAATTTTCGGAAATATTTTGGAAACGATTTTTGGGCAAGATGGGAATGTTTGAACCTTATTGTTCATATCAAAATCAGCTTCTACCCAAGAAGTGATCTCAAGATACAAAGATTCAATGTCAATTTACACTCACATTGATTCATGCTTGGCTATTGATTAGTCAACCAATCCTCAACAAATGTAGCGAGAATCCAAGATATTGTGCTCACTCCTAAGCTCGCAAAACCTCCTCTCATCCAAGGGCTTGGTGAAGATATCGGCTAGTTAACTCTCGTTTCTCACATGGGATAGGACAATGTCACCCTTTGCCTCATGATCTCTCAAGAAATGATGGTGAATGTCAATATATTTTGTTCTTGAGTGTTGGAGGGGTTGTTCGCTAGTTTTATGGCACTCTCATTGTCACATAGGAGAGGAATCTTGGAAAATTTGTCGGAGACGCTGTTGATGAGAAAAGCTTCCCACGCGCTAGCCTGAGAGGTTTGCTTTTACTTTATTGCAGGTCCAAGTTGATTGCCTTTGGTGAAGTTTGGGCATGCCAATTGGTTTGACCCTGTAACCAACAAGAAAAAAAGAAATATACGTTTGGGTTAAGATTAGATCCTACTCGATCGGCTAAAGAAATTAATAAACATATAATCTCTATCCCAACGCACATTTAGACTAAGTGATTAGGATAGATCGGTAGTGTACCGAGACAGTATAAACCACTTAGATCCAAAAGAGCATTAGTATAAAATTATATATAACCCAGCCGATGTCACAAATCTAATGTAAATTGGCTAGTACTCCAATATGTTTTATAAAAAGATATTAATCTGAGTTAAATGCAATAAACCTAGATCAATCGGCTGTTGATACGACTCGACGGATTGATAATGACTTGGGGCATTTAAATAGATTGAGATCTTAATATAAAAGGTAGCTCTAATACATCTGATAGTAATCAATAGTAAAAAGATGATTAAAATAGATAAGGTCAATGAAACCCCCAAGACTGTCTCTAACGAAAACATTATACTAAATGGACATCCATATTTCTTAGAGCAACTTAATAGGTCGATTTGATACAGCATTAAGTACAAAAAGAAATACTAGATCTGTATAAGCCAATGAAAACCCCTCGAGACGGTGGACGCACCATATAACCTAAATCAACCCCTAAATCTAACTCTACCGGCTGCTGTCTCCAGTAAGAATCCAACCAATTGCGAGATAGATCTACACATTGCTCTAGATTATATGTCACCGTGTGATAACTTAAGCAGTTTATAACATCAAAATCAGAGTATCATGATGATGGAAGCACTGACCCCGACGATACAAACCACTTGTAATAAGGAACTACCTTGTTCACAGATCGATGTCGATGCAGCCCGAGCGAAAGCAAGAACTTGTCGGGAAAAGTAAGAACGAAAAGGTTTGGCGATGCGCCGAGATTGTATTGATTGTGTGTTGATATCTGTTTTACAAGCCCTCGGATCTTATTTATACCCGAATACACAATGAGTCTGTGACGGACATGATTACTATTGCGATTAAATCTCTAAACAAACCGACATTATCACGAAAGGAAACTATACAAAATATCCTAACTTAATAGATACAATTGCCGTTGTAGGACCTTATCCATAGATGGCAATATCTTTAACGCACTTTGGAAACCGAATCCAATACTTTATCCTTAAGCTTTCCTTTAGGGACTAGCTTCACTTCTATCCTCAATCGAATCGGCTATCGCTGTCCCGTCCGACTCGGACACGGATCGGCCAGCCCGATTCGGACTTAGCCGATGCGGCCTCTGTTTCTCCGTAGATCATGCGTTTCCTCCAACTCCGCTTCAATCTTGACCTCAAACTCAGGGATTTCGTTACAAAATTTGGTCGTTAGCACATGCCTCCCAAGTTCGTGACAAGATAATGTTGTGCATTTTGTGCAATTTTGAACTCCCACGCAACCCTAGGTCGAATCTATTTCAGCCGTTTCGAAAACTCTTTAAATAATGCCTTCCTTGCGCCGAACAACTCACGTCGTTAGAGCAAATCCACAACAACAAACGTCTTCGAGTTCTCCGGTGACATCTTCATCTTGTCGAAGCTCACAGCGGCGATTCCCTTTTCCGGCGACCCCAGGCATTTCAATGGCAACTTCCGCCGCTCCATCGGCCTCATCCCCCGCTGAGTTCCCTGAGGTATGCCCTAATCGGCTACAAACCCCCTTCTTCTGTTTGCTCTCAACTATAGATCTGAATGCTAGGGTTTTGATTCTGAAATCTACTTCTTTCCCGATTGTAGCACCTTAGCCATCCAGTAGTGATCCCAAGTTTACTCAACAACGAAAGATACTTTTTAGGGCCGATTGGCAACAGAGACCCCACTGACTTTATCATAGCTGAAACTGATAGAATGCCATATAGGATGAGGAACCCTAGCTTGAGCCACTAGGCTGGTACTTTCAAATCCTGGCCATCCATGGACAAGTCTTGGCTAGCATGGTACAAGAGAATGCAGCCGGCCAAGCAAAACCACTGGGAAGAGATGGGGATAGCTCAATGCCTTGTGATGTCAGTGGCCGATATGCCTAAGGATGAACCACTAATGTCGGCTGCCACATACTTCTGGAACAACACCCTAAACGCCTTCATCTTCTAGCAAGGCCCCATGACTATCACCTTAGCAGATGTAGTTATGATCATCGGACTGGATATTCTGTCATCGGCTAACCCAAATAGGCTAGAAGGCAAGGGCCAATTCTCCTTCAAAACCAAGGCAATAGGAGGCTGGAACCACTATGTGGGCATGAACATGGATGATGGGCCGATCAGCACTAGGGAGCACGCCGCATTCCTTATGATGTGGCTAGAGAAGTTCTTCTTCTGCGGATCCAGCTGCGGGCCAACAGCCAACTGGCAGGTGGTAGCCGAGGCCTTGGTGGAAAAAAAGAAGCTACCCTTAGGAAAATTCCTCCTCGGATACCTATATCAAACCTTGAACCAAGCCGTCTCCAAGATTGCCGCCAATGCCAGTGTCAATACCGAGGGGCCTTAGTTGTTTCTTCAACTCTAGTTAGTGTTAATGACACAAAAGATTTCTAGTTGGCCACAGCTAGCCGATGCTTGTTTCCCTCTCCTGGAGCCAACTGAGGACGATGAAGGAAATGAAGTGACCATGAGGTGGTGCCAGTCATTTGGAGAAGCGGCAACCACTCATGCGGGGTCGAAGCAATCGGCTGATTTATTAGCCAAATGGTTTCTCTCCCTGTACGACGGTTTTGCCAGGGATAACCGATGATGGTTCTTTTATGAGGACAGGGCATCCTTTGAACTGCCAGTTGAATTAGATTTTGATGAGATCAATTCGGCCGATCACCCCAGATGCAGAGAAGTATTCACCACATCGCTCTCTCCATGCATTCTGCCGACTGGGATGCACCAGGGCCAAAATGTTGTTAAGACATATGAATTTTATTGCCTAGTGTCGGCCGGCAGACAGTTTGGACTTGGGCAACTGCCCATCGGCTGTTATTACGATGATAAGATCAAAACCCGAGGGGTGGTGGACTCCAAGTTAGTAATGAATAGGCTGATGGATATAGAAGGCCCACCCCTTGGCAGCATCAGAATCATGGAACTGGCCCACAAGAGGAGCTCGGCCTACGACAGGTGGTGGGTGGAAATAAAGAGGCATATCTTCCATCATCGGTCTTCCATGTACAACACCACCCTACTGCCGGACGAAATCCCTTCAGTAAGCTCTTCACCCTTGAGTACTTTTCCTTTTGACCAATCGGTTGTCATTATTTGCTATTACTTGAAACTTTTTCATTTGCAGATGATAGAAACGGACCCACCGACAATGACCAACTCTGGCATCGCCATCAAGTATCGTCTGGGTGTCCTTCCAGGCGGAAGTGGATACGCTCCGTCGGCCATCAGCTGGGATGCACCGAAGCTGAGAACACTATTGTACGGGCAAACCCGTCAACCTGTAGCGAGGAAAAAGAGGACTGCTCCACCAGCCACAAAACCATCGGCTGCTCCCCTAAAGAGACAAAAGAAAGTAAAGCCGACTATACCAACCGACTGTCTTCCATCCATTGGCCCAAGCGTTGACGAGCTTCTCAATAAGGAAGTCATGGACGAAGAGATCTCTCAAGCCATCGCGGAGGTAGCTGAATCAAAAAATTCAAGCCATAACTCGGTCAACCCGCCAGCCGATGATCCAGCCCCTCCAAGTCCTCCTATCCCGGAACGACCGGTAAGCGTTTTGTCCTTCCAAATCTGGCTTCTGAACCCTGATCATTTGAGCCTTAACCAAATTTTCTTTGTAGTTCAAGAAATTAGCCGGTCGCACTCCTCGCCTAGTTTCACCAGTAGTCCTCTGAACTTATCTCTCTGTTTGCTTGTGTCTTTATATTTAACTGATCGTTACTAACACTTGTCTTCTGTGTAGCCCCCTCGGTCTCCATCGGCTGCCCCCTAGGCTTCAAGTGAACATACTCAATCGGCCATGGGAAGCCATGATGCCGAGGAAGTAGCTACTCCAACCAACCAGGACGCCGAAGATGTGGCTGCTTCGACTAGCCACGACGTCGCAGAGGCTACTGCCCCAGCTAGCCTGGTTGCCGAAGAAGTGGCTGCTCCAGCTCCTGCCGTGCAAGTAAGCCTTACTTCTCTTTCCTTTTCTTTTTATAACTTGGAAAATCGGCCGTCCTATTCCCTGTTTGACTGCTCTGTCCTTGTTCACAGATTTTAGCCGATTTGCTGCCCTTTGACATGAAAGAGTTCATCGGCGAGGAAGAAACCAAAGCGACCAGCTTGGACAAAACCGTGATAGCCGACGAGGTCAAAGAGAAACTTCAAGACATCCATCGTCGGCTGGACATTGATGTCGACCGGCTGGTTGTGGAGTGTGGATCGGCTCGGTCACGTTTCTATGAAGTCAAAGACAAGCTCCCTGATGACCTAGCCAAGAAGATCTCAAAGGCCGTCTACATCAATTAGCATCGGTCCAGGCCAGAGCGGGCGATGTGCAGGATGCTTGAGCGGCTGGCTCAAGCCGATCTGGCGGCCAGGATCGATGCGACCGTAAAAAACATGGTGGCCGAGAAAGCAAAGCTAGATGAACTCTTGGCCGGGCCGTCGGCCACACGAGGCAAGATCGACGAGCTTGAGCTAGAAGAAGCCGGCCTGCTGCTGCAGTTGGAACAGTGCAGGGCAAAAATTGTTGTCAAGAAACAATTGCTGGCCGTCTCCCAAATGCTTAAGAAGATCAAAGGGGCAAGGTGACTGCCACTATAAGGTGACTGCACTTGGGAGAGCTGAACAAATTAGCCAAAGCAGTCCCTGGCACCGAGCAAGAAGACAAGGCCGTAGGTTATAAAGTCAATGCCATCAAGGAGGCAGCAATAGCAGCCATAGACAACTTCTTTGGGTCGTAATAGGATAGAACCTTCGGAACTCTCAACATTTGCAATTTGTGACTTGTATTTTTCTCGTGTATATATAACTGTGTAATCGGCTATTTGCGTCCTTAATCCAATCACATGCTTTCTGCCGATTCACTCGTCCTTATGTCCTGAATGCCTCGAAAAACTTGAAAATCCAAAAAAAAATCGAAGTCCTCTATTTCTGATTTATGACTTCTGTACGGTATATGCCCCCCTAATTTTGTCGATGATGTCTTCAGCATTGATAAAATTATTAATCCAAACAATCCAACATTTGTCGGCTAGATTGAGCCAATTTGGAAAAATCAGAGGGGAAAAACTTAGAAAAAATGTTCTAAAGGCGATGCGTATCCCACAATACATCGGCTAACATGGATCGGCAAAACCTTAGCCGAATCATGAGTTGATCCAAACACTGGGCTAATATTTTTCCAGTATTTGCCATTAAGGACCCTTCCGAATACCTCTCCATCCAATCCTTGTAGCATGTAGGCTCCCTTGGAGATGCATTTGTGGATCTTGAAAGTCACTTCCCAATTAGGTGATCACTTACCGAATTTGCTGTCCCTTGAGCCGATCGGCAATATCAGTTTCCAAACCAACTCACCTTCTTCAAAAGATTTAGGCACAACTTTCTTGTTGTAATGATGAGCCACTTGTTCCTTGTCCCTGGTCACCTTTTCCAAAGCGCGCATCCTTGATAAAACTAGGTCTTCTGATTCATCCACTATTAGATTATAGTAGTCATCGGCTGTTAGCTGATCTTGTAGTTGGATTCTTCTTGAGCCAATGATGTTTTTCCATGGCAGAACTGATTCATGTCCGTAGACCAATTCGTATGGAGGCACCTGGATTGATCCATGTCAAGCCATCCGATAAGCCCACAATGATTCGGCCAATCGGCTGTGCCATTGCTTTGGGAACTCAGCGATCTTCCACTTTATCAACTTCATCAAACTTTTATTTGAAGCTTCTGCTTGCCCGTTAGCCTGAGCATAGTATGGTGAAGAATTTAATAGCCTAATCCCCATGTCATCGGACTTGTCAGAGACAAAGATAGACCCCTGGTCCGTGGTGATAGTTTGAGGGACGCCGAATCTGTATATGATATGTTCTTTGACAAACTCAATTGCGTCCCCGGAATTGACCTTTTTCAAAGGAATTGCTTCCACTCACTTTGTGAAATAATCTGTTGCCACCAATATGAACTTATGTCCTTTGCTTGAGGGTGGATTGATCTGGCTGATCATGTCGATTCCCCAACCCCTGAACGCCTAAGGCTTGATCATGGGGTTCTTAGCCGATGCTGGCGCCCTCTGAATGGCTCCAAACTTTTGGCAGTCTTGACAACCCTTGTAATACTTAAAACAATCTTCCAGCTTGGTCGGCCAAAAGTACCCTTCTCTCCAAAGTAGCCACTTCATCCTGTGAGCTGATTGATGCATGCCACAAATTCCTTCGTGCAGTTCTCCGATAGAATCCTTGGCTTGGTCGGTGCTTAGGCACTTGAGCAACACACCATCAATCGTCCGATAGTACAATTTTTCATCGAGCAAAACATATCGCAGAGCCTTGTAGCACAATTTCCTTGAAGCCAACTGGGACGGATTTTGCAAATAGTGGACTTCATATCTCCAGTCGTCGGCTGACATGGTTGCAATTTCTATTTCAATTTGTTTCGTCATCGGCTTATAGCCTGATGCCCACTGAGCTAGATCATTTGCTTCTGAATTTTGTTCCCTGGGGATATGTTTCAAGGTTACTAGCCAAAAACTGTCCATTAACTATCGGCATTTTTGATAAGACCATCAATGCATCATTCTTGCACTCATATTCTTCTGATAATTGGCTGATGACCAACAGTGAATCACCCATTATTTCGATGGCGTCGGCTTTGACCTCCTTAAGCAGTTGCAATCCCTTGAGCACGGCTTCATATTTGGCTTGATTATTTGTGGCGTGAGGCGCGATAGAACAAGCAAACTCAAAGCTTGCTCCCCTGGGATAAATTATCACCAAGCCGATGCCGCATCAGTTTTTGCAAACTGAACCATCAAAAGTTAACGTCCAAGGCATAATATCCACTAAGTCGATTGAACCATCTCTGTGTTCCACTATAAAATCAGCTATAGCTTGTCCTTTTACTACCTTGGGTGCCTGACATCTCAGATCGAACTACGTAAAGCAAAAATCCATTTCCCAACTCGTCCCTTCAGAACTGGAGCCGATAACATGTATTTCACTACATCGGCTTTGCACACCACTGTGCATTCGTTAGATAACAAATAATACCTCAACTTCGTGCATGAAAAATACAGGCATAAACATAACTTCTCCACTGGTGAATACCTTGTCTCTGCATCCAGAAGTCGTCGGCTAAGATAGAAAATTGCCTTCTCCTTCCCTTCAATCTCCTAAATCAAAACTGAGCCGATGGATTTCTCGTCGGCTGATACGTATAACTTGAATGTCACCCCTTTTTGTGGAGAAATCAGGACTGGAGGGGAGCTGAGGTAATCTTTTATGCTGTCCAAGGCTTTCTCTTGTTCTGCCCCCCAGGTGAATGCTTGATCGGCATTGAGCCGAAGCAAAGGTGTGAACGGCTCCATCCTCTCTGATAGATTTGCTATGAATCATCTGATGAAGTTGATTTTGCCGATCAGGGACTACAATGCCTTCTTGTCCTTCGGAGGTTGAATCGTCTTAATGGCGTTGATGCTTCTCAGTGTGACCTCAATTCCCCTCTCATGAACCAGAAATCCCAGGAACTGGCCAGCCGATACGCCGAACGCACACTTGATAGGATTCATCTTTAGGCCATACTTCCTTGTCCTTTCCAGGACTTGCCTTAGATCGGCTATATGGTCTTCTATCTTCCTAGATTTGACAACAACGTCATCGATGTAGATCTCTACTAGGGAGCCGATCATATCATGAAATATGTAATTCATGGCCCTCTGGTATGTAGCTCCAGCATTCTTCAAGCCAAACGTCATGATGACCCATTAGTATAGGCCGATTGCTCCTGAGCACCTAAAAGTTGTTTTATGGATGTCTTCCTCTGCCATGAAAATCTGATTGTAACCTGCGTTGCCGTCCATGAAACTTATAATTTTGTGGCCAGAGACGGCATCACTAGCAAATCGGCTATGGGCATTGGGTATTCGTCCTTGGGGGTAGCCTTGTTTAAATCCCTGAAGTCGATGCACACCCTAAGCTTGTCGGTTTTCTTCATTACTGGAACTATATTTGAAACCCATTCCGCATATCGGCAGAGCCGAATAAATCCAGCGTCATATAGCCGAGTGATTTCGGCTTTGATTGCATCATACATATCGGCTTTAAACCTTCTGGGAGGCTGTTTGTACTGCTGATATCCAGGTTTAATATGAAGTTGATGCACAATAATGGATCGGCTAAGACCAGGAATCTCAAAATATTCCTAAGCAAAACAATCTTTATATTCCTTTAACAATTCAATAAGCTTGGTCCTAAAATGAGAAGACAAATTTTTGCGAATGTATGTCAGCCTAGGCCTATCTCCTAGACCTATATCCACTTCTTCTAGCTCATCACGATATAAAACCTTGCCCGAGTTTGTCGTCGATGTCGTCCACGGTGTCCTTGTTGTAGACGCTCGAGACCTCCACGACGCCTTTAAAGTAGTAATTGAGGCTCTTCATCTCCAGTGGGCTGTATATCAGAATCGGACACCTTTAAGAAATCAGCTTGCCAAACTTTGCCGGACAGGCAATCAATACCATCGATTTCCTGAAAGGGAAATCGGCATTAGCGACGTTGACTGACCTATCGGTTGGCACGATTTTTATCCATGCCACTGGATTAAGCTTTGGTGCATTGTGGAAGGGATGCAACCATGAAAGGGTTACGCGGAAGCTACAATAGCTAATAACAAAACTTTTCTACCGCACAAACCAGGAACACTTGCTAGTAAGGGTCAAAAGATCGTTACCGATTGGAGTATGCAGCGGAAATAGCCAATCAGGAGCTATCCGATCCGGAATAGTACTGGCCGATCACAGCCGATTCCTGCGTGTAGCCGATTCACCGCAGCCAATTCGTCACAGCCAATCTGCCACAGCCGATTCAGCGATACCAGAGCCGATCCCTTCTCAGCCGACTCGCCGATTCGCCCGACCGCGCTCGCCTCACTCAGATGCGCCCGACCACAGCCGATTCGTAGCCGACGAATAGCACCGCAATGTAGCAGCGCCTCTACCGGTATCCACACGTTCGGGAACAGAACGCCTAACACCCGTGTTTTAGCACAAGATGCAAGGCTAGGGTTTGGCTCGGAAGTGGAGAGGGTTTCCGTGGAGATTGATCTCGCCGACTTCTGAAGCCACGCGTGATCAGATTTATTCGGTTCCAATTAACCTACCGCAGCTCTCCACCCCTCAACCCTTTATATAGAGTTGCCGGTTGGGCCTAGAGGCCCATCGGGACTCTATTTTGAATAGGATCCTATCCAAATCTTCATAGAGTTGGCCGGCCGGACTTCGTAAGCCCGTAGGACTCTATCCGATCGGATCCCTATCCGATCGAGCCGTATTCGAGTCCAACTCGAATGCTTGTTCTTATCCCCTTAAGCGTGCGACCCTGTAGGTTCAGGTATACTCGGTTTCAGCCTGAGTCGAACTCAGCGGATCGTCGGCTTGAGTCCAACTCAGCCGACCGTCGGCTCGAGTCCAACTCAGCCGACCGTCAATAGCGGTGCCTAGCAGCACATATTGACACCATAGTATACAAGAATATAATATCGGCTCTGAACCTGTAATGTGTACCCAAATCCCTTTGGCTCACGATACCAATTAAGCTATAGGCAAGATGTGTGCCATCCCTTCAATAGCTTAACCATTCACTCAAACCGTATTGGATTATCTATCTGTTGATTGACTCCTCAATCAACTCGGCATGGCCATGCACTTCCATAATCCATTACCTCCAGGGGCCCAGAGATATCTCTCCCAAAGGAGGGGCAAATTCCATCTTGATCACTCACATCCCACTCTATGTTTCATAGCAAATCTGAAGACTACTTTTATAACTACCTAGTTACAGAATAGCGTTTGGTAGTCCTAAAGTAGGCTACTACACATGTTGAAATCCATGATGATCTCATGTCTAAAGACTTTGTACCAACACTCGCTGCGACTAACTAATGTCACATTAAATCCTGTAGTGTCTCATGATGGGTCTACCGACAATGTGTTCTCTAACACATGTCCATGTATATTGATTTGGTATCTCCATACCATGATCTATGAGACATGATCATCAATCAATAAACATGCCGATCTTAGAATCATATTTGTTCCAACAATATGATATATTATCAGAGATCATTTAGAAATAGATTCATACATAAAGATTCTCATAAATAAGTCATATACTTATTGATCAATATAAGTTGTCTATTTCATGGAACTGAATAACACTTTATTTATAAATACATAAACATTGACCATGATATCCAACATCTCCATGTTGCCTCTAGGGCATATCACTAACAGTCCACCACTTGCACTAGAGTTAATCATGTAAGTATCTAATACCCATTGCTCTTGTGTGCGCCTCATGTTTCGGTGAGGAGAGGTTTTGTCAATGGATCGGCTATGTTGAGATCCGTGTGCACTTTGCATATCTTGACATCACCTCTATCCACAATCTTGCGGATGAGATGATATCATCGAAGTATGTGTTTGGATTTCTGATGTGACCTTGGCTCCTTGGCTTGCGCAATGGCTCCACTATTATCACAATAGAGAGACATTGGACCAGTTGCACTGGTCATCACACCGAGCTCAGAAACAAATTTCTTGATCCAAACAGCCTCCTTTGTAGCTTCTGAAGCAGCATGTACTCGGCCTCCGTTGTAGAATCGGCAACAATATCCTGCTTGGAACTCTTCCAGCTGACTGCGCCTCCGTTCAGGTAGAACACGAACCCAGATTGCGATCAATAATCATCCTTGTCCGTTTGGAAGCTAGCATCAGTGTAACCACTTACAACAAGCTCTTCTTCACCTCCACAGACTAGGAACATATCCTTAGTTCTTCTCAAGTACTTAAGGATATTCTTTACGACAGTCCAGTGACCTTCACCTGGATTTGACTGGTATCTGCTCGTAGCACTCAAAGCATACGAGACATCTGGACGTGTACAAAGCATGGCATACATGATGGATCCAATTGCCAAAGCATATGGAACCATACCCATCTTATTCCGCTCATCATGTGTTTGAGGACACTGATTCTTGCTAAGATTAATGCCATGTGACATGGGCAAGAAACCTTTCTTGGAATTTTGCATGTTGAACCTTTTCAACACCTTGTCAATATTGTACTTTGGCTTAATCCAATTAGCCTCTTGGATCTATCTCTATAGATCCGAATGCCCAATATGTATGTTGCCTCCCCTAAGTCTTTCATTGAAAAACTATTTTTCAATGAAGACTTGACAGATTCTAGCATAGGGATATCATTTCCAATCAGTAATATGTCATCCACATATAAGATTAGAAATACAATTGCACTCCCACTGACCTTTTTGTAAACACTGGCCTCCTCTTCATTTTTGATGAAACCAAACCCTTTGATTAATTCATCAAAATGAATATTCCAACTCCGAGATGCTTGCTTCAATCCATAAATGGATTTCTATAGCTTGCGTATTGTGGAGATTATGGCAATCGGGTATCCACATGACAAGTTTATCCGACTGGAGGTAGGGATAGATTGCACCTACCAAATATGTAAACCAAATATGACTTGGGTGTTACGTTGCCGATTGAGATAAGACAACGGCCTATAGTCACGGTTTGGTAAGATTGAGGAACCCGACTTGAAGTAAGATAGGGTTTCCGACTTGTAACCCCGCCTCCCAAGATTATATAAGGGGGGTAAGGGGCGTCCCTTGAGGGATATCAGACATATGAGTTTTTTGCGTTACAGATCTTGAGATCAATATACACTCGGCGGATCGAATCCCTGAAACAGGAGTAGGGTATTACCTCACGAGAGGGCCTGAACCTGTCTAAATCCTCGTTTTCCAGCTAACCCATTGTGCTTGGCGATCTTGACTGCACCCCTAATTTTCTATTGCCGAAACCAAGTTTCGACAGTTGGCGCGCTAGGTAGGGGACCGCGCGTCAAGACTTCTTCGACAATCTCGCCCACAAGCGCGATGGGATCTTCTTCAGGATTCGGCGACTTCGCCGCCAACGACTTCGACAAGTTCTCCTCCTATAACTTGGATTCGAACCAGTCGGGAGGAGAAACCCACTCGGCGCCGTCCGGGCTCCCGAACAACGCCAAGATCTACGACGAAATCTTGGAGTCCAAGATGCAGTCCATCCACTCCGAGGAAAGAACTCACTCGGCACCGTTCGGACTACCGAACGGCGCTAAGATCTGCAGTGATCTTCTCATCTCCCCATCGGAGCAAATCCACTCGGAAGAAGACCTCTCGGCACCGTTTGGATTACCAAACACCGCTGAGAGCTACTGCAAGTTCCTTCACTCCGAATCAAGATTGATCCACTCAGAGAGATCCACGTCCTCAAGCTCCGACTCAGACTGGAACGATCTAGACCGAACTACCCGGGCTCAAGGGAGATCGCCGTCATCCTCCAACTATTCGGCTCATGCTCATCCTCAGAGCTCAACGAATATCTCAGCTCTTCAGGCTTTTACGACCTTTATGGCATCCCCTCGGATGAAGCCGACGACTCCGACTACAACAAGGACTACGAGTCGAAGTGCTTTGACGTCCTCATGGCTGAGGTGGCCGAGACCGACTCAGCCATGGCCCACAGGCTTACGGAAGAAGAACGAGCAGAATTGAGCAAGAGCGCAAGCTGGCCGAAGAGGAGAAGAAACGCAAAGAGGAAGCCGACGAAGAAAGCAGGATCTAAGGGCGCCTGACGATCCACTCAAGAGGCTATACTTCAAATGCGGGTCCGCAACACCAATATCTTCTAGACGCCACAGCAGAACGCCGTCGCTGCCCTCACTCTCCTGGACACCGTTATTGAGAAGGCTCCCCCCGACGTAACCCCGATCCTAGACAAGATCAAGACCATCATTGCGGCTACAGCCAACGATCATCCCTCCACCTCAGCACGGAGGCCGACTGAATCCGTGGCAGAAACGCCCGACAGAAGCCGACTCCTGCCGCTAAAGTCAAGGGATTACAAGAGGCCCGAGCCAGACCGGTCGACAACCAGGCCAAGAGGCCCACGCCACGATTCCACGCACAAGCATAAGTAGCAAACGGTCGACTCCCGTGAAAAGCAACATGGACGTCCACTCGTCCACCACCGTGTCCGCCGCAACAACAGCTCTAGCTACCGAAGCAGCCTACCGAGGACCCCGCCGAGTGATCTGCGGGAAGTCCTCAATCGTCGCTACCAAGAATGGGATCAACGCACCCAGGAAGATCAAAGGGGACCACCCGACAGTAATGACAACGGAGTACCAGCTTTCACATGGGAGCTTCGCCGAGTGCATTGGCCAAATGGGTTCAAGCCGATCGGAATAGAGAAGTATGACGGCAAGACCGACCCCGAGTCATGGCTGACCGTGTACACTCTTGCCATCCATGCAGCAGGAGGCGACAACAAGGCCATGGCCAATTACCTGCCTCTGGCCCTCGCCAACTCAGCCAGGAACTGGCTCACGAGCCTGCCAAGAGGCTCGATCGGCTCGTGGAGTGAGCTGAGGGACCACTTCATTGCCAACTTCTAGGGCACCTTCGAGAGGCCTGGAACCCACTTCGATCTCTACAACGTCATTCAAAAGCCGGACGAACCTCTGAAGGACTACATCCAGCGCTTCTCCGAAAAGCGCAACAAGATCCCCAACATCACCGACGACATCATCATCGCCGCCTTCCAGAAGGGAGTCCGTGATGAGCTGTTGATCGGGAAGTTTGGGCGCAAGCCACCGAAGACGGTGAAGCACATGTTTGAGACGGCAAATTCTTACGCCAAATCCAACGATGCCATCAAAGCGGCGCGCCAAGACCGGCCCGACAGGAGGGATGACAAGCAGGCGGGAGGAAGCCGAAATCCTAAGAAGGATAACGGCAACAACAACCAGGGCCAGAAGGACCGCAAGCGCCGATCCGAAGATCTAGTTGCCGCAACTTCCAACTCCCAACGCCGCCCCCGAGTCGCGGCCTATGACGCCATCATGAACGCTCAGTGCATGCATCATCCCAATCACAAGCACACGGCTAAGAACTGTTTTATTTATAAACAGTTCGCCGAGCAATATGCAGCACATCTCAACAAGAAGCCGACTGAGGAAGCCGGCCCATCGGGCGCCAAGAAGAACAACACGGCTGAGAATGCCAAGCCTTTTCAAGACCCCGTGGGCGAGCTGAATCACATCTTTGGGGGGCAGCTAGCTTATGAATCCAAGAGGAAACAGAAGCTAACTGACCGAGAGGTCAACGCGGTGCAACCCGAGGTCCCATAGTACCTACGATGGTCGGAGGTGGCCATCACTTTTGACCGCTCGGATCATCCCAACCGAGTAGTTCACCCGGGGCGCTATCTACTCGTCTTGGACCTGGTGGTCCGCAACATCAAGCTCAAGCGCGTTCTCATCGATGGGGGCAGCGCCCTCAACATTTTGTTCGCCAAGACCTTGGATGAGATGCAGATCCCGAGGGCCGAACTGAAGGCAAGCTCAGCCCCCTTCCATGGAGTTATTCCGGGGCTGTCATCTACACCACTCGGGCACATCGCCCTCCCGGTCACCTTCGAAGTTCGAGAGAATTTCCGGACGGAGAACGTTACTTTCGAGGTGGCCGACTTCGAAACGGCCTACCACGCCATCATCGGAAGGCCTGCACTCGCCAAGTTCATGGCGATACCTCATTACACCTACCTCTGCATGAAGATGCCGGGCCCCAACGGCGTCATCACTCTTCGCAGTGACGCGAAGCAAGCCTTCACCTGCGACAAGGAGAGTTGTGACATGGCCCAATATCGCGAGAGATCACGTGGCCAGCAAGAAATCCGATTGGCCACATCGACTTCGGCAGAAGGTGAAATCCCCGCGAAGAAGATAGCCAAATCAGGAATCGGCAACGCTAAGACCAAGAAAATCTCCCTTGATCCATCGGATCCCTCGAAAACTGCTGTAATCGGCGCTGAACTAGATCCTAAATAGGAAAGCGCGCTTGTCACCTTCCTCCAAAATAATAAAGATGTTTTTGCTTGGAAACCATCTGATATGCCTGGAATTCCTAGGGAGGTGATCGAGCACTCTTTACACGTCAAAGATGATGCAAAGCCGATCAAACAATGGTTGCGCAGATTCGTGCAGGATCGAAAAGATGCCATCAAGGAAGCGCTCACAAAGCTCTTAGCCGCCGGTTTTATCAAGGAAGTTCTACATCCCGACTGGTTAGCCAACCCGGTTCTGGTTCGTAAAAAGACAGGGCAATGGCGCATATGCGTTGACTACACCGACCTCAATAAAGCCTGCCCCAAAGATCCATTCGGGCTGCCTCGCATCGACCAAGTCGTAGATTCAACAGCCGACTGCCAACTCCTGAGCTTTTTGGACTGTTACTCGGGCTACCACCAGATCAGCTTGAAAGAATCCGACTACCTGAAGACATCGTTCATCACGCCGTTTGGAGCCTACTGCTACATCACCATGCCCTTCGGCCTGAAGAACGCCGGGGCCACATACCAACGCATGATCCAGAGGTGTTTTTAGACGCAGATTGGGAAGAACGTAGAAGCTTATGTCGATGATGTCGTCATCAAGACCAAGCAGAAAGAGGACCTGATTGCCGACCTAGAAGAAACCTTCGCAAATATTCGGGCCTTCAGAATGAAGTTAAACCCGGAGAAGTGCACTTTCGGCGTTCCATCAGGCAAACTGCTCGGCTTCATGGTGTCACATCGTGGCATTGAAGCCAATCCAAAAAAGATCAACGCTATCTTGAACATGAAGCCCCCGAGTAACTAGAAGGATATCCAGAAACTCACTAGCTGCATGGCGACGCTAAGCCGATTCATCTCTCGACTCGGCGAACGAGGCATGCCCTTCTTCAGATTGCTAAAGAAAACGGACGACTTCTAATGGACCACGGAAGCCCACAAGGCCTTTGAAGGTTTTAAACAATTTCTCACGACGCCGCCCGTCCTAGCCTCACCTCAGCCGCAGGAGCCCCTGCTACTGTACGTTTCAGCCAATCACCAAGTGGTTAGTACGGTCCTCGTGGTCGAGCGCGAAGAAGAAGGGCGGGTCCAGAAGATTCAGAGGCCGATCTACTTTGTTAGCGAAGTGCTGGCAGGGGCCAAAATTCGCTATCCTCAGGTACAAAAATTGCTATATGGTGTTCTGATAACCGCGAGGAAATTGGCACACTATTTTCAAGGTCACTCGGTCATCGTCGTCACTTCCTTTCCACTCGGCGATGTCATCCACAACCGGGAGGCAACTGGGCGCATCACAAAGTGGGCCCTGGAGCTGATGCCGCTGGACTTAACTTTTAAGGCGAGGACGTCTGTAAAGTCACAAGCCCTGGCGGACTTCTTGGCCGAGTGGGCCGAACAACAAGAAGATGTACCTCGAGAAGACCTTCAATATTGGACCATGCACTTCGACGGATCCAAGAGGATCACCGGCTTGGGAGCAGGAGTTGTGCTGATCTCCCCGACTAGGGAAAGACTAAGATACGTCCTCCACCTCCACTTCTCCGCCTCACATAACGTCGCTGAGTACGAAGCCCTATTACATGGACTGCGGCTCACAGTTTCACTCGGGATACATCGGCTTGTCGTGAAAGGGGATTCCCAGCTGGTCGTAAACCAAGTAATGAAGGACTGCTCCTGTCTAAACGACACCATGGAGGCCTACCGACAGGAGGTTCGCAAACTTAAAGACAAGTTTGACGGACTCGAGCTATCACACGTCCTAAGACACAACAATGAAGCAGCTGACGAGTTGGCGCAGTTCGGGTCCAAACGCGAAGCCGCCCCAACAGATGTTTTTGTCGAGCACCTCTATGAGCCAACTGTTGCGACAAAATCTATTCCCAACGAACAAGCTGCAATCGAAGTCGCCATGATCAACGCCGACTGGAGGACACCACTCATCAAATTTTTAACACAGCAAGAGCTGCCGGAAGACCGGGATGAGGCAGAACGTGTCCGATGTCGTTGCCAAGCTTACGTCATGGTTGACTCCGATCTGTACAAGAGAAGTCCCTCCGGAGTCCTGATGAGATGCATCACACCCGAGGAAGGACGAACTACTCCAAGACATCCACTCGGGCATATGCGGAAGCCACGTGGCAGCACGCACCTTGGTGGGCAAAGCCTACAGACAAGGTTTCTTCTGGCTTACCGCGGTCTCCAACGCGGACAAAGTGGTGCGAACCTGTGAAGGTTGCCAATTCTTCGCCCGACAGAGCCATGTCCGAGTGTTTGACCGGCTAAATCCTTATGCCGACAAATGGGTTCAAGAGCTCCCCTCGGTTCTGTGGTCCCTACGGACTACGCCCAGTCGGGCTACCGGCCAAACTTCTTTCTTCCTGATTTACGGGGCAGAAGCCATTTTGCCGAACGAAATGGAGTATGAATCCCTATGGGTCCGCAGCTTCAACGACGAGCGCTACGATCAAGACCGAGTGAACGATCTAACCCGACTGGAAGAAGCCCAAGAGGCAGCCCTGACCCAGTCGGCAAGATACCTCCAAGAAATCAGACGATACCACAACTGCAATGTTCGAGCATGAGCTTTTATGGTTGGCGATCTAGTTCTATGCAAAATTCAAACCACCAAGGACCGTCACAAAGTATCTCCACTATGGGAAGGACCATATATAATTGCTGAGGTGACTCGGCCAGGAGCATATCGACTAAAGCGTGAAGACGGATCCATGGTGGAGAACCCCTGGAACATCGAACATCTTTGAAGATACGATGCTTAAATTGCCTTAAGTTTTATGTTATTCTTGACTGCCAACCTCAAGCAAGACGACTTCTTGAGTTAGCAGTCGGGTGCTGCATACGTGCCAACAAAGCACGTTTTTCTTTGATAACTTGTTTATATTTGGTTTATCATTGTTTAGTGTTTTGATTCAAGTTCAATAGATAAGGACTGAGAATTTTTTGATGACCTAATCAAGCTTAGGCTTGGTGATAGTCGGACGAAAATTACTTAAGAAATTTTCTATGAAAACTCGGGTCAAGGCATTAACATAAATAAGCTAGATATCTACAAGTTCACATCAGAGTTTACAAGCAACATTCACAAAGTCATTGAGATCCAAGCCTCTGAAGATTGCAGCTTGGGGATTTCCTCCTCTTGTTTTGATCGATTTAAAGAAGATAAATGAAGACAAAGAAAAGACAGATTGAAGACTAAAGTCAGAAGACCGCTTCAAAGCTTACCTGCATCAATGGTCGAACCCTTGACTGGTACTTCCCGGCTGCCTCTTTCTTCTTGGTTTACCCCTGACTGGCTCTCAGTCGGGGCATCTTGGATGGCAGTCGGGAGATCTTCTTCAGCCGACTGGTTCCCAGCGGGGGTCTCTTGGCTGGCAGTCGAGGGCTCTTTTGCTGGGACATCCTCACTGGGAGGTGGGGGCTTCTCACTCGGAACGCTCTCACTCAGGAGAGGGCCCCGGGATTCTTGTTTTGTAGGCCTTGTCGCTTCGGCCGCTGCAGATGATTTTTGGGCCTTCACTCTGCCCAGTGGGGTCTATGTTCTGAGACCTCCTGCAAAGAGAAAGATGGGAGCAATCGGGACAAAAGCAGAGAGCTGGTGAACAGTATGCGAAAGAGGAAATTTTTGGGAAGATAAAGTGGCGGGGATGACCTCGAGGCTTCGTAAAAAGACTTGAGGGTTTTTTGCCAAGTTATCTCACGATTGGGCCGAGCCCATGAGAGACTTGCGGCCCAGCTAAGGTGTGGCTTGACACGTGTCCTTAGGGACTTAAGTGGATGGACTTAAGCAGATTTGCCTTGGCAATATGCACGTGTCACATAGCCCAATACCTTTAAAATCCTTTCATACTGCGGTTTGCGCAATTTCATGAGAAGTTGGCACGATGCAATTTGAAAGGTGACAGGGACTGTTTGGTTTCTAAGCATTTGATTAAATAATTATAGCAATGCTATTTTTCCACCTTGGTAAAGATCTTTTTAGATTAAGACCAATATTATGGCAGGAGCTATTTAATATTTTGGTCATATTTTTCAGATGACTGAAAAACTTATTTATCCACGAGGGATGATTAAAATATTTGATCCAAGATGACTCGGGTAGTTTCACTCGGATAAGTGTGAGCTTACCGAGTGCTTTTTTACCCACGAGGGTTGATTGAGTTATTTGTTCTGAGATGACTCGGGCAAATTTACTCGGATAAGCACGAGCTTGCCGAGTGATGAGGTTGCTTTAGCTTGAGCTAGGCATCTACATAAGGATGATTTTTTATAGTTCTTGACTGTATGTTTGGTCTGTTTTTGGCTAACCACACAGTCGGGGGCTACACCAAATTAGGTGTATCGAGAGATGCATCTAGGTATTAATTTTTTGGATATTTTCCAGCCCTTCACAGTCTTCGGAGCCACTCGGGAGATTCAGGCAGAGATGATGAAATCACTCAGCGCCAGAAGCACTTGGCCAAAAAGTTGTTTGGCTGTGTATTAATTTGGTTCGAGTTGAGCTATCTCATCGACGCAAAGGACTCGGGGGCTACGTGGATTATGGAAATCGGGTATCCACATGGCAAGTTTATCCGACCGGAGGTAGGGATAGATTGTACCTACCAAATATGTAAACCAAATATGACTTGGGTGTTACGTTGCCGATTGAGATAAGGCAACGACCTATAGTCACGTTTGGTAAGATTGAGGAAACCGACTTAGAGTAAGATAGGGTTTCCGACTTGTAACCCCGCCTCCCAAGACTATATAAGGGGGGTAAGGGGCGTCCCTTGAGGGATATCAGATATATGAGTTTTCTGAGTTACAGATCTTGAGATCAATATACACTCGGCGGATCGAATCCCCGAAACAAGAGTAGGGTATTACCTCACGAGAGGGCCTGAACCTGTCTAAATCATCATTTTCCACCTAACCCATTGTGCTTGGCGATCTTGACTGCACCCCCAATTTTCTATTGCCGAAACCAAGTTTCAACACATATCTTTCTAGGCGATTGTGGATCGACAAAACCCTCAGGTTGTATCATGTATGCATCCTCGCTTAGGTTTCCATTTAGGAAAGTCGTTTTGACATCCATCTGCCATATCTCATAATCAAAATATGCAGCAACCGCTAGAATAATCCGAATAGACTTAAGCATTGCAACGGGTGAGAAGGTTTCATCATAATCAACACCTTGAATCTGTTTAAAACCTTTCGCCACCAATCGCGCCTTATAGATGTGAACATTTCCATCCATGTCAGCCTTTTTCTTAAAAACCCATTTACACTCAATGGTTTTGACACCATCAGGTGGATCAACCAAGTTCCAAACTTGATTGACATACATGGATTCTATTTCGGATTTCATGGCTCCAAGCCACTTGTTGGAATCGGGTCCCACCATCGCTTCCTCATAGGTCTTAGGCTCATTGTTGTCCAACAACAATATATCACGTTGTACTGCACCTGTGTACCTGTCAGGCGCACGACGTGATCTTTCAGACCTCCGTGGGACTGGTGTATCTACAACAGGTGGCGCAACATCTTGTTCCTCCTATTGTGGTTCCGTGGTAGCTGAAACATTTTCTGGTGTTTCTTGAACTTCTTCAAGATGCACCCTGCTCCCACTAACACTTCTTGAAAGAAACTCTTTCTCCAAGAAGACACCGTGTCGGGCAACAAACACTTTGCCTTTTTCCCGATTATAAAAGTAATATCCCTTTGTTTCCTTAGGATATCCCACAAAGAAGCACTTGTTAGATTTGGGTGTGAGCTTGTTGGACTGTAAACGTTTTACATAAGCCTCACATCCCCAAATTTTAAGAAAAGACAAACTAGGGGGTTGCCCTGTCCATATCTCATATGGTGTCCTTTCAACTGACTTAGATGGAACTCTATTTAGTGTGAACGTAGCTGTTTCAAGAGCATATCCCCAGAAAGATAACGGAAGATCACTTTGGCTCATCATGGACCGCACCATGTCCAACAAGGTGCGATTTCTCTGTTCGGACACCCCATTCCATTGTGGAGTTCCTGGCGGAGTCAACTGTGGAACAATTCCACAATCTTTCAGATGATTACCAAACTCTTGGCTCAAGTGTTCCCCTTCACGATTTGATCGTAGAAACTTGATTGTTTTCCCTAAATGATTCTGTACTTCATTATGGAATTCTTTGAACTTTTCAAAGGATTCGGACTTATGCCTCATTAAGTAGATATAACCATATCTACTAAAGTCATCGGTGAAGGTAATGAAGTACTGATAACCACCTCTGGCCGTTGAGCTCATTGGTCCATATACATCAGTATGTACGAGTGCCAACAAGTCATTTGCTCTTTCACTGTGTCCCGTGAAAGGTGCCTTTGTCATCTAACCAAGCAAACAAGATTCACATGTCTCCAATGATTCAAAATCAAAAGAGTGAAGCAATCCATCCTTATGGAGCTTCTCCATGCGTTTCTGATTTATATGGCCTAAGCGACAACGCCAGATAAACGTGGGGTTTGCATCATTTGGGAGTTTCCTCTCTGTATTATTGTTATAGATGAGAGACGCTTCAAGATTCTGTTGGCACCTTTTTTGACAAAGGCACGAACACGATCGATTCACCTAAAGATTTGCGGTGGTTCTTGGTACGGAGTCGCCAACCACTTCAATCTAGCAAGAACTAGAACAAAGTGGGTTTTCTAGATCAAATCGGCTAGCGGAACCGATTTAGATGGATAGATTGATAACTACTCGTCTCGTGAGTAAACGGAAAGTTTTCAAGACAAACATAGAAAGAGATGTCGCACTCTCGCAGCGGGCGACGATTTACGGCGCAAATCGACAAAGATGGACTAAACTAGGGCAAAGTAGAAAAATATGGCTGAAAAGTAAAGAATATTGAAAAAATGATTCTAGATTGTATTGTATGTTGTGTATTGGTTGTCTCTACAATTGAACCGGCCTTGACCCTTATATAGGGGTTGGCCTTGCCCTCTACAGGCCCTTCTCCATGTCCTATTCGGGATAAACATATTTGGAAACCCGAGATACAACCGTATGAAGAAAGGAAACCCGAAAACTAACGAAGTCGTCTAGGTTTCGGACTCTGCCGGTCAGACCGACCATATACCTTCGGTCTGACCGGCCCACTGCCCGGTCTGACCGGCCTATACACGGCGGTCTGACCGGCCTCCCCGAAGAAACCGGCAAATTTCCAAATATTGGAAATCTTTCCTATTTTGATTCCTAAGTGCCAATTTTGGGTGTAAACACATGCCCCCTGCCTTTTGTGATGAACACGTGAATCTAAAAGCATAAGACATGTTTTAACTTGGGACGATAACTCATTTATCGGCCACACAACTCGCTAAGCATCTTGCCAAATACTCGGGAAGTATTTCTTTAGATATTTACCATTGATAGCCCACTGAAACCGTTCTCCTTGAAGTGTCTCCAAGAAATATGCATTGCCTCGAACGATTCCGTATATCCGATAAGGTCCCTCCCAACTTGGCGACCACTTACCGAATTCTTTAGATCGGGAACCCAAAGGCAAAATAGTCTTCCATACTAGATCTCCTACTTGGAACGTCTTTGCCTTCACCCTTTTGTTGTATGCTTTGGCCACTCTCTTCTTTTCTTTCTCTATCTCTTCCAAAGCCTTCAAACGTTTGTCGACCACTTCATCAAGATTATCACCCATCAAGGACTTGTAGTCTTCAGCTGACAAATCATCTTGCTTTATATATCGAAGAGAACCAAGATTTACCTCAACCGGTAAAACGACTTCTTGTCCATAAACAAGCTCAAAAGGGGTCACCTTGGTACCACCATGCTTGGATATTCTATGCGCTCATAAAGCTTCAAAAAGCACTTCATGCCACCTTCTCGGATGTTCCTCGACCTTCTTCTTGATTAGCTTCAACAACGTCTTATTACTAGACTCGGCTTGTCCATTAGCCTGAGCATAGTAAGGAGACGAACTCAACAGCTTAATTCCATAAGATTCGGCAACACTTTTCACTTCTTTAGACATAAAAGAAGCTCCTTGATCTGTAGTTAATGTTTGAGGAATGCTGAATCTATGAATAATATGCTTCAGAATAAAATCAATTACCTCCTTATGCGTCATATTCTTGAGCGGCACGGCTTCGGCCCACTTAGTGAAGTAATCTGTCGCAACTAGCACGAACCGATGCCCCTTTGAAGACGGAGGATAAATTTGACCAACAAAATCTAAAGCCCACCCCCGGAACGGCCATGGCTTAATTATAGGATTCAACACCGAAGCCGGTGCCAATTGAACATTGCCGAACCGTTGACAAGCTTCACATCCCTTATAGTACTTGAAGCAATCGTCAATCATCCTCGGCCAATAGAACCCTGCTCTTCTGAGCAGCCAATTCATCTTATGGGCCGATTGATGAGTCCCGCAAATTCCCTCGTGAACTTCACCCATAGCAACCTTAGATTGATCGGTATCTAAACATTTTAATAGTACACCATCTATATTTCGGCGATATAACTTTTCATCAAGCAAAGTATACTTATATGCTTGCCGCCAAATTTTCCAATCAACTCTAAGGCTAGGATCTTTCAAGTAGCTAATCAAAGGAATTCGCCAATCATTTACTGCTCCCAGGGCACACATGTCCGAATTATCACTTAATTCGGCCCTTGTATTGAGAAAATTGTGCCCCAAAGACCTTCGTGAAGTCGGCCCGACCGGCCAAGCAACTCCGGTCGACCGGCACCACCAACGGCCGACGGCCGCAGTAACGCCGGTCGACCGAATGACATCCACGGTCGACCGGCAAATAGTGCGCCGGTCGACCGCCACGCCCGCCTCTTTGCCAATTTCGCTCAAAAAATTATAATCAAGCATCGGTTGATCTAATATGAAAAATAAACCTCGTTTGATGCTATAACCAGATGCTTGTTGAGCTAAGTCATTTGCTCTAGAATTTTCATTCCTAGCAATATGCTTAATAGTAAATTCATCGAAACTGGCAATAATATCTAGGCATTGATCTAAATACCTGTTCAATGATACGTCGAAGCATTTGTAAACCCCGGCAACCTGTTGCACCATCAATTCCGAATCACCGAACGCATCTACATGTGTAGCTCCAACGATCTCCATTACTTGTAAACCGAATAACAAAGCATTATATTCGGCTCGATTATTTGTACAATAATATTCTAAATGAACCGATGCTTCAAAGCATTGACCATTGGGCAAAATTAAAACTACACCTATGCCTTGACCCTCCTTACACGAAGAGCCATCAAAATAAACTTTCCAAGGTGTAACACCAACTACATGGACTCCATCTCCACAATCAACGTCTACATGATGATCTACTATAAAGTCTGCCACAATCTGGCCCTTCATAGACTTCAATGACTCATAGGCCAAATCATATTCAATCAATGTATACGCCCATTTGCCAATCCTACCACTTAGAATTGGCCTTTGCAACATGTGCTTAATGACATCGGTCTGACAAGCAACTACGCATGTACTAGATAACAAGTAATGACTCAACTTGGTACAAGCATAGTATAAGCAAAGACAAAGCCTCTCTACAAATACATACCTCGTTTCGGCATCCAGAAGACGGCGACTTAAATATGTAATTATGTACTCCTTGCGGCTTCCTCTTGCGTCAAAACGGCTCCAATAACTTTGTCTTCAAAGCAATATACAACCGAAACGGAATTCGGCTTTAGGAGCTCGCACTACGGGCGAAGTAGATAAATATTTTTTCAATCCTTCAAACGCCTCCTGTTGTGCTGCCCCCCAAGTAAAATCGGCTTCTCTCTTCAAACGTAGAATAGGCACAAAAGTATCGATTCTACCTGCTAGGTTAGATATGAATCTTCTCAAATAGTTCACTTTACCTAACAGCCTCTGAACTTCCCTCTTGCATGCCAGCGCTTCGAAATCTTGAATCTTTTCAACTTTCTTAGGATCAATCTCAATCCCTCTCTCATGCACCATGAATCCTAAGAATTTTCCCGCCGACACACCGAAGGCACACTTGAGTGGATTCATCTTCAATCCATACCGATGCATTCTCTCAAAAGCTAACCTCAAATCGGCCTCATATGTCCATCCATATCATCCGATTTGACTACAATATCATCAATGTAGATTTCTAGGATAAAACCTAACAAATCATGGAAAATTAGGTTCATCGCCCTTTGATACGTTGCGCCGGCATTCTTTAACTCGAATGTCATAACTACCCACTCAAACAACCCGACAAATCCTGGACATCTAAAGGCTGTCTTATACATATCCTCCTCTGCCATGAAGATTTGGTTGTAGCCGGCATTGCCATCTAAAAAGCTAATGACTCGATGACCCGATGCATCATTTATTAGCATGTCGGCAATAGGCATAGGATACTCATCTTTAGGAGTGGCTTTATTTAAATCTCTAAAATCTATGCAAACCCTAATTTTGCCGCTCCCCTTCTTTTCTACCGGTACTATATTGGACACCCACTCTGCATACCGGCATGGCCTAATAAACCCGCTTTCAATAATCGGTCTATCTCTTCTTTGACACGATCATATATAAGTGGGTTAAACCGATGAGGAGGTTGTTTATAAGGCCTAAACACTGACTTTATCGGAAGCCGATGCTCAACAAGATCACGGCTAAGTCCGGGCATTTCATGGTACTCCCATGCAAAGCAGTCATTATATTCTCTAAGCAATTCGATCATCTTAACCCTATGATCGGCTCTCATGTTTTTATTTATGAAGGTCGGTCTTGGTACGCTCCCATCTCCTATATCTATTTCTTCTAATGGATCGGCTGATGTGAACCCTTGACCGAGCTTCTCTACCTCGTCAAAATCCTCTATAGTTTCCCCAATATCGTTCTTTGTTGACCGATATTCTTGAACCCTCTTTTGTAACCATTCCAAATTGGTTGCTTTATTCATCATACAAAGTAATGTCACCAAGCCGTGCTAAACTAGCCGTCTTTACATAAATGGGTATAAAGCCTTCTTTGGAAACACTAATAAAATCAAAACTAGAAAGATCTAGCCCTGACAAGCACTGCATGTTTTCCATGTTTCCATCCCACAGAAACATCGGCCATGGCAACCTCAGCCGATGTATCCGCCTGAATTACCTCAACTTCATCACCATCCCATTGTACTAGGCACTGATGTAAAGTAGATGGGACGCAGCAGTTGGCATGGATCCAACACCGCCCCAAGATGACACTATAATTACCTTGTACATCGACGATGAAGAAGGCGGTAGGCAACGTCTTGTTCCCCACCGTAAGCTCCACGGACAAGATCCCCTTCGCCTCTGTCGATTCTCCGTTGAAGCTGTTGAGAAGCATGTTGGTCTTCTTTAGCTCCGCCTCCTCGCAACCCAACTTCTTGAAGAGAGAGTAAGGCATCAGGTTCACCGCCGCGCCTTCGTCCACTAGCATCCTCGAAACTGGCTTCCCATCAATGTGGCCCTTTAGATAAAGAGGCTTCATGTGACGGTTGGACTCGTCGGGCTTCTCGAAGACCGCATCCTTTGGACCTAGTGACATTTGAGCGACTTCGGCCTCCTCCATGGCGCAAAACTCCATGGGCAACATGCAAACCATGTTGATCTCCATGTTCTCGCCGGACGATGCTTCCACAGCAGGTTGTTCATCCTTTTGAACAACCACCGGCTTCCCAGCGGTTGATGACTTACGCTTCCACTCCTTCGCGGGCGGTGGTCGCAACTCATCGAACTCCCTGTCTCTCCTCTCTTCGGCTTCATTCTCTCTTAACTCGAAGCATGAAGACGCTGCAACCTTCTCTTCGAGTGGCCGTCAAATTCCCGTGCATCCACCTAGGATTTGGCTCGTTCCAGAGGCAAATAATGTCCCCGTTGCCTTTACCCAAAGAGGGAGTCACTCCAGTATCCTTCTGACTAGGACGTCGGTCGAGGCCTGCTGGCGGTGGCCGGCCTTGTGCCCGCGGTCGACCGCGACCAGGTCGGTGGACGGAAGCGAACATCGACCGCCGATGGCGCGGTCGACCGGCGAGCGCGGTCGAGACCAGCCGAAGGCTGGTCGGCCTGGCTGTGATCGGCGGCGGGACATCCGGTCTGATTGTCTTCCTGCGTAGCACCCCTCACACCTTCGGTTCGGGGGCCAAATATCAACTTAGCCTCCTTACCAGATGGCACTGGCACGTCATACGATCCTATCTTGATCATGATCGCCTCCGAAGCCCTCTCCTCAGGCTTGACGCGCTTGTGTGCCCTTTTCTCGCCATCAAGCCGGTCCTTAGTGGGGAACCGGCCTCTACTAGAAGTAGATGCCTGCCTTCGCGGCGTTCTCCTCTCCCCTCTCCATCCTTGGTGATCCTGCATTGAAGGCATGTTGTACATAGGCGGGGGTGCCCCCCAAGGCATGAAGTAAGGGAAAGGATAACCTGGAGGCGGCATCGGGCATGGTCCCCATGGCATGACCTGAGGGAGATGGGGAAACGTCGGCTCCAAAACCTTTGACGAAGGACCAAATCGCTCCTTAGGGGACGATCTTGGTCTCTTTCCTTTGGCGCGTTCCTTCTCGGCACTCTTCCTTTTGTACTTATCAAGGAGCATGTCGAAGGTCACCTTGGGCTTGTGGGGCTTCCTTGACGCAGATGTCTTGGCCTTGTTCTCTTTCCACGTCCCAACCTCCGGGCCTCTTGGCACAAGCATCTTGGGCCTAGGCTCCCGATGACAACTTCCTTCCCCTTGGCTGATTCGGCTTGCTCCGGCCGAATCAATACCTTCTTGCCATCAAGATCGACGGTATTTACCGGGAAAGGATTGCTGTCAAGCTTCATCTTTGGGCCCTCGGTGAATTTCAATTGTCCTTCATCTATGGCCGATTGAACCTGTCGACGAAAAACATTACACTCATTAGTAGAATGTGAATAAGAATCATGCGCTTTAATTCTTCTAACGAGGGTATGATATGGCCTTTAGGTAATTTGATCTGTTTCTCCTGCAAAAGATAGTCAAAAATCCTATCGCATTTGGCCACATCAAAGCTGTATTTGATCTCGCTCTACCGATCCTTGCGAGGAGTCGGCGTCAAACTAGAACAAACAAAGGGTTTGTTCTTGTTTGTCCAAGACCACTCGGCGACATACATGTCATGATCGCCTTCATCAGACTCAAAATCACTAGTAGGACAGTCGATCATGCTAACATGAGGTTTCTTATCACTGGACCTGACAAACTTTTTAGCATCCCTGACCCGGCTTTCTTGAGCCAGAGCCTTCTGCATTACCTGACTAACATCGAGAAATTGTTGGCCATCTAACCTTTCTTTAATGGGAGTAAGCAACCCATTGAAAGCGAGGTCGGCCAAGTCTCTCTCGGTTATACTCAAGCTAAAACACCGGTTCCTAGCATCTCTAAACCTCTTAATGTAATCTGTAACAGATTCATTATGTTTTTGCCTTACCGATGTCAAGTCGCAAAATCTAAGCTCAGTTTCGCCAGTATAAAAGTAATCATGAAATTTCTGTTCTAACTGAGCCCAAGTATGAATAGAGTTAGCCGGTAAAGATGTAAACTAAGTAAAAGCAGTACCGGATAAAGATAACGAAAATAAGCGCAATTTAAAAGCATCTGAAGTGCTAGCTTCCCCGCATTGCGCTAGGAATTGGCCGATATGTTCCCATGTGGTCCTATTATCATCTCCACTGAATTTGGTGAATTCAGGGACTCTATAACCACGAGGGTATGGGATGTTATCAAAATAGTCAGGATACGGCTTTTGGTAAACCATAGCACGATTCCTGGGCTCAATTCTGAATGACTCTCTAATAATGTTTCTAATTTGTTCTTCCATATTTTCAGGCCTAGGCGGGTCGGCTATGACCGGCGGCCTAAAAGGTGGCTGTTGCGGCGCAATATTGTCATATTGGCCATCTCTCGTGTCGCGCGGATATCCCCTATTAGGATCATTGTATTGATTGGGGACATGCGGGGGAATTGGTGCATGGACAGTAGCCACAGGAGAGTCGTGTGCGGGAACATGGTATAAAACCGAGTTGCCCGTGATAGGATCTATCTCCTATATCGGCACCGGGCGCCGGTCGACCGGCCATGGGCCCGGTCTCGACCGGTCGGCGTAAGGCGCGGTCGACCGGCCGATAGCCGCCGGTCGGCCGGTGTAGTATGGGTGCGGGCTGGCTCGACGGCGGTCCGACCGTGTAGGGTGAACCGGTGAGACCGATGTAAGGCGCCGTCCGACCGGCCATAGGGCCGGTGAGACCGCCAGACAGTGCTCCCGGCCGACGGCGCGGGTCGGGCGTCGGACGAGATATGATGGGCCGGTCGGGCCGGCCGTAGGGCCTGGCCGCAGCCGGCCGTAGGAGTGCCGACCGACAGAGGCGGCAGAACTACTTTCGTCGGGGCCTTGGGCAATCGCCCCGTCGGTTTTACTAAATATGTGGTTCGCTGGGCTTTGCTTCCCCCGAAACCGAGGTAGGCGGCAAATCGGTCGCGGGAAGACCGGATTTACCACTCATGTGCGCTTTAAACAACCTATTAAAACAAGCCTCCATAGCGGATTCAACCTTATTGTTCACGGCGGCGGTAATGGACTCATCCACCGTACTAGCAACAAGTTTTTGAATAGGCATAGAGATGTGTTCAGCGCTTACCTCGCCGCGAGTTACCTTGAGCGGGCTCACGGGCTTGATGATGACGCCCTGTCACGTTTTGGTGCAAGATTGATCTAGCACCTCCTGCGTGATTGCTCGTATGCGCTCCTCCATTATTTGGCGAGCTTCCCCATCCAGGTCGTCCAACGAGATGTGGACGACGTTGGATGGCTCCACGTCTTGCGCCGCTTGCTTGGACATGGCGGCGTCGAATCCGAGTTGGCGTCGTGTCTTCCCTAGCGGAGTCGCCAAAAATCGTGTTGGCACCTTTTTTGACAAAGGCACGAACATGATCGATGTTAGTCATATGCCCTAGGGGCAACATGGAGATGTTGGATATCACGTCAATGTTTATGTATAAATGAATAAAGTGTTATTCAGTTCCATGAAATAGACATCTTGTATTGATCAATAAGTACGTGACTTATTTATGAGACTCGATATGTATGAATCTATTTCTAAACGATCCCTGATCATATGTCATATTGTTGGAACAAATATGATTCTAAGATCGGCATGTTTATTGATTGATGATCATGTCTCATAGATCATGGGTATGGAGATACCAAATCAATAAACATGGACATATGTGTTAGAGAACACATTGTTGGATAGACCCACCATGAGACACTACAGGAATTAATGTGCCATTAGTTGGTCTCGGGTAGTGTTGGTACAAAGTCCTTAGACCTGAGATCACCATGGATTCCAACATGTGTAGTAGCCTACTTTGGGACTACCAAACGCTATTCCGTAAGCGGATAGTTATAAAGGTAGTTTTCGGGTTTGCTATGAAACATGGAGTGGGATGTGAGTGATCAAGATGGAATTTGCCCCTCCTTTGGAGAGATATCTCTGGGCCCCTCGAGGTAATGGATTATGGAAATGCATGGCCATGCTAAGTTGATTGAGGAGTCAATCAACAGACAGATAATCCAATACGGTTCGAGTGAATGGTTAAGCTATTGAAGGGATGGCACACATCTTGCCTATAGCTTAACCGGTATCGTGAGGCAAAGGGATTTGTGTACACATTACAGGTTCGAGCCGATATTATATTCTTGTATACTATGGTGTCAATATGTGCTGCTAGGCGCCGCTATTGACAGTCGGCTGAGTTGGACTCGAGCCGACGATCGGCTAAGTTAGACTATAGCCAAAACCGAGTATACCTGAACCTACGGGTCGCACGCTTAAGGGGATAGAATAGATATTCGAGTTGGACTCGGATACGGCTCGATCGGATAGGGATCCGATCGGATAGAGTCCTATGGGCTTACGACGTATGGGCGGTCAACTCTATGAGATACGGATGAGATCCGATTCAAAATAGAGTCCTAATCGGCCACTAGTCCCAGTCGGCCAACTCTATATAAAGGAGGGAGGGGTGGAGAGCTGAATAGACATCAATTGCATCGCGTGCAACAGAAGTCGCCGAGATCAATCTCCACGGAAACCCTCCCCACTTTCGAGCCAAACCCTAGCCTTGCATCGCGTGCTAGCACACGGGTGTACGGCGTTCTGTCCCCGGACGTGTGGATACTGCGGTAGAGGCGCCGCTACGTTGCGCGCTGTTGATCGGCTTCGGATCGGCTGCAATCGGAGCGATCGGCTGTGGTGGAATCGGCGGTCGGGCGCATCGGAGCGAGGCGTGAGAACGCGGCCGGACGACTCGAATCGGCTGATTGGCGAATCGGCTGTCTCCGAGAATCGGCTACACTGTTCGGATCGGATTGCCCCGATTGGTTATTCCGCTGCACTCTACTCCAATCGGTAACGATCTATCGGCCCTTACTTGCAAGTGTTCCTGGTTTGCGCGGTAGAAGTTTTTGTTTTTGGCTAGCGTAGCCTCCGCGTAACCCTTCAGTGGTATCGAGCTAATCTTGCTTAGTTCGGGTTTTAGATTGGATCCGGAACAAGTTTTGCGCATGGGTTGATTAGATCAATCGGTTTTACGGGATCTGTTGAGGAGAGTAGATGGTAATTGCGTTCCTTGATAGTGTATCGGAACGACGTAATGTGATTACGTCGAAGCAATTTCCAAATAACTCGGTTTGAGTTGGGTTCGAGATAGCGTTCCTTGATAGTGTATCGGAACGGTATAATGTGATTATACCGAAGCTATCTCGTAGACCGCCGTGTGCGTACCCCCTTATAGGTCGTCTCGATGCCGTATCTCTGCGATAGGTAGAAAACGTTTCTACGCCTAACTTGTTTTTGCAGAGAAAGCTTTGAGATGGTATGGCCCTATTGTATGTATGAGATGCATGTGATGCATGTAATATTCTTTCATATGTGCAATCCCCGTAATATTCTTTCATACGTGCAATGCTTGTAATATTCTTTCACGACCTGCGAGTCGATGTAATCTTCAATTAGAGCTTCTATAGTAGTAGCTTAGTTTGAAGATATCAAGCATTCGACACTTGGAAGATGGTGCCAAAGATGGAGATCCTCGGCGCCGACATGGAGATGGAGATCATCATGTGAAGGGGGCCATACTATTTCATTATATGCTATTCTTCTTGCTTTCATATGTGATATGTTTGTTTGATAGGATAGCATCCTCTCAAAATTAAGTAGTAATGATGCCCTTCCAAATGTTGCACCCGTCACCGTTATGCTCGTCAATGGTGGGTGCGCAAAGCGAGTGCCATTCTCTATCATAACACGAGGGGGTATATGTCGACATATACATGCAAGAGCATTTGGTTTACTTAACAAGGCTATCAAAACAGTTTTGGGCCTTGGGGCATAGGTTGGCGCCGGGGCATGGAGATGCCACACCGACAACAAGAGTCACATAGAGATGTGATTAGCAAGGTGTTGCTTACCGATGTTACTAATTTTCTAGCGTGATGCCAAAGCTCACTAGAAAATTAATTAACATGTGGATCTTGACCCAATACGTAACCTAGAGGGAAGGTGGAAAATACGTAATGGGAGTCTAATGTTAAATTGTTTAACAATAGACATAGCATAAACATTGTGCTAAACTTTGCTTTTTCTCGTTGTAGAATAAATGGCGGCTAATACTACACCCGTACCTTTAATTTGCGATCTATTCTCGAAAAGGAAAAATTAAATGGAACAAACTTTATGGATTGGTATCGCAACTTGAGAATTGTTCTCAAGCAAGAGCGTAAGGAGTACGTTCTTGAAGTACCCTATCCCGAGGATTTGCCAACTAATGCCACCGCAACGCACGGAGGGCTTATGAGAAGCACACTAATGATGCCCTAGATATAAGCTGTCTCATGCTTGCTACAATGTCCCCGAGCTTGAAGCAATATGAGAGCAGCGATGCTCACACTATTATTCGGGGACTGCGTGGCATGTTTGAGAACCAAGCTCGGGCCGAGAGGTTCAACACCTCAAAGTCCTTGTTTGCGTGCGAGCTTGTTGAGGGGAATCCCGTCGGTCCGCATGTGATAAAGATGATTGGCTACATTGAGAGTCCGGAAAACTGGTTTTCCCTTAGCCAAGAGTTGGCTACGATGTGATTCTCCGGTCGCTCCCTCCGAGCTTCGAGCCATTCATATTAAATTATCACATGAACAATATGGATAGGACCTTGGTTGAATTGCATGGGATGCTAAAGACAGTGAGGAGAGTATCCGGAAAACGGTCATCATGTGATGATGATGCGAAGGCTAAGCGCAAACCACTGTCAAGAAACTTTGCACCAAGAGGAAGTTAACTCCCGATGAGATCGCGAGTGCCTCTAATGCAAAGAAGGGCAAGAAGGGTCGGCGGCATCGGATGCCATTTGCTTCTTTGCAAGGAGACAGGCCCTTTGGAAAAGGAACCGCAAGAAGTACATGGAGGATCTCAAGAAGAAGCAAAGTACGACTTACGCTTCAGGTATTAATGTTATAGACATTAATCTTGCTACTTCACCTACTGACTCTTGGGTATTTGATACCGGATCGGTAGCTCATATTTGCAAATCGTTGCGGGAATGAGAAGAAGTAGAGGATTGAGAAGGGCGAGGTGAACTGCGCGTCGGCAATGGAGCAAGCGTTGCTACGATTCTTTGTCGGCACGATACCACTTCATCTACCTTCGGGATTAGTTTTGGAATTAAATAATTGTTATTGTGTTCCAACACTATGTCAAAACGTTATTTCCGCTTCATGTTTGCAAGCGGAAGGATATGATTTTAGATCAATGAACAATGGTTGTTCAATATATCTCGAGATATGTTCTATTTTCATGCTCCATTGGTGAATGGATTATACGTTTTGAATCTTGAAGCGTCTCCCATCTATAACATTAATACGAAAGGCAACTCTCTAATGATATAAACCCCACGTTTATCCGGCATTGTCGCTTAGGCCATATAAATAAGAAACGCATGGAGAAGCTCCATAAGGATGGATTGCTTCACTCTTTTGATTTTGAATCATTTGAGACATGTGAGTCTTGTTTACTTGGTAAGATGACAAAGGCACCATTCACGGGACACGGTGAAAGAGCAAGTGACTTGTTGGCACTCGTACATACGATGTATGTGGACCAATGAGCTCAACGGCCGAGAGGTGGTTATCGTACTTCATTACCTTTACCGATGACTTTAGTAGATATGGTTATATCTACTTAATGAGGCATAAGTCCGAATCCTTTGAAAAGTTCAAAGAATTCCATAATGAAGTACTGAGAATCATTTAGGGAAAACAATCAAGTTTCTACGATCGGATCGTGGAGGGAATACTTGAGCCAAGAGTTTGGTAATCATCGAAAGATTGTGGAATTGTTCCACAGTTAACTCCGCCGGGAACTCCACAATGGAACGGAGTGTCCGAACGGAGAAATCGCACCTTGTTGGACATGGTGCGGTCGATGATGAGCCAAAGTGATCTTCCAGTTATCTTTTGGGGATATGCTCTTGAAAGCAGTGCGCTCACACTAAATAGAGTTCCATCTAAGTCGGTTGAAAAGACACCATATGAGATATGGACAGGGCAACCCCTAGTTTGTCTTTTCTCAAAATATGGGGATGCGAAGCTTATGTAAAACGTTTGATCGACAAGCTCAAACCCAAATCGACAAGTGCTTCTTTGTGGGATATCCTAAGGAAACTAAGGGATATTACTTTTATAATCGGGAACAAGGCAAAGTGTTTGTCGCCCGACACGGTGTCTTCTTGGAAAAAGAGTTTCTTTCAAGAAGGGTTAGTGGGAGCAGGGTGCATCTTGAAGAAGTTCAAGAAACACCGAGAAAATGTTTCAAGCGACCACGGAACCACAACGGGAGGTGCAAAGTTTGGAACAACGATGATATATTGTTGTTGGACAACGATGAACCTAAGACCTATGAGGAAGCGATGGTGGGACCCGATTCCAACAAGTGGCTTGGAGCCATGAAATCCGAAATAGAATCCATGTATGACAATCAAGTTTGGAACTTGGTTGATCCACTGATGGTGTCAAAACCATTGAGTGTAAATGGGTTTTTAAGAAAAGGCCGATATGGATGGAAATGTTCACATCTATAAGGCGCGATTGGTGGCGAAAGGTTTTAAACAGATTCAAGGAGTTGATTATGATGAAACCTTCTCGCCGTCGCAATGCTTAAATCTATTCGGATTATCCTAGCGATTGCTTGCATATTTCGATTATGAGATATGGCAGATGGATGTCAAAATGGCTTTCTGAATGGAAACCTAAGCGAGGATGTATACATGATACAACCTCGAGTTTTGTCGATCCAGAATCGCACGGAAAGATATGCAAGCTACAGAAATCCATTTATGGATTGAAGCAAGCATCTCGGAGTTGGAATATTCGTTTTGGTGAAGTAATCAAAGGGTTTGGTTTCATCAAAAATGAAGAAGAGGCCTGTGTTTACAAAAGGTCGAGTGGGAGCGCAATTGTATTTCTAATCTTATATGTGGATGACATATTACTGATTGGAAATGATATCCCTATGCTTGAATCCGTCAAGTCTTCATTGAAAAATAGTTTTTCCATGAAAGACTTAGGGAGGACATATATATTAGGCATTCGGATCTATAGAGATAGATCCAAGAGGCTAATTGGATTAAGCCAAAATACATACATTGACAAGGTGTTGAAAAGGTTCAACATGCATGATTCCAAGAAAGGTTTCTTGCCTATGTCACATGGCATCAATCTTAGCAAGAATCGGTGTCCTCGGACACATGATGAGCGGAATAAGATGGGTATGGTTCCATATGCTTCGGCAATTGGATCCATCATGTATGCCATGCTTTGTACACGCCAGATGTCTCGTACGCTTTGAGTGCTACGAGCGAGATACAGTCGAGATCCGGTGAAGGTCAGCTGCCGTAAAGAATATCCTTAAGTACTTGAGAAGAACTAAGGATATGTTCCTAGTCTATGGAGGTGAGGAAGAGCTCGTTGTAAGTGGTTACACCGATGCTAGCTTCCAAACGGACAAGGATGATTATAGATCGCAATGCGGGTTCGTGTTCGCCTGAACGGAGGCGCAGTCAGGTGGAAGAGTTCCAAGCGGGATGCGTTGCTGATTCTACAACGAGAGGCCGAGTACATTGCTTTGCTTGGAAGTGCAAAGGAGGCTGTTTGGATCAAGAAATTCGTTTCGAGCTTGGTGTGATGACTAGTACGACTGGTCCAATGTCTCTCTATTGTGACAATAGTGGAGCCATTGCGCAAGCCAAGGAGCCGAGGTCACATCGGAAGTCCAAACACATACTTCGGCGATATCATCTCATCCGCGAGATTGTGGACGAGAGGTGATGTCAAGATATGCAAAGTGCACACGGATCTCAACATAGCCGATCCGCGACAAAACCTCTCCCTCAGCCGAAGCATGAGGCGCACACAACGCAATGGGTATTAGATACTTACATGATTGACTCTAGTGCAAGTCGGAGATTGTTAGTCATATGCCCTAGAGGCAACATGGAGATGTTGGATATCACGTCGTGTTTATGTATAAATGAATAAAGTGTTATTCAGTTCCATGAAATAGACATCTTGTATTGATCAATAAGTACGTGACTTATTTATGAGACTCGATATGTATGAATCTATTTCTAAACGATCCACGATCATATGTCATATTGTTGGAACAAATATGATTCTAAGATCGGCATGTTTATTGATTGATGATCATGTCTCATAGATCATGGGTATGGAGATACCAAATCAATAAACATGGACATATGTGTTAGAGAACACATTGTTGGATAGACCCACCATGAGACACTACGGGAATTAATGTGCCATTAGTTGGTCTCGGGTAGTGTTGGTACAAAGTCCTTAGACCGAGATCACCATGGATTCCAGCATGTGTAGTAGCCTACTTTGGGACTACCAAACGCTATTCCATGGCTGGATAGTTATAAAGGTAGTTTTCGGGTTTGCTATGAAACATGGAGTGGGATGTGAGTGATCAAGATGGAATTTGTCCCTCCTTTGGAGAGATATCTCTGGGCCCCTCGAGGTAATGGATTATGGAAATGCATGGCCATGCTAAGTTGATTGAGGAGTCAATCAACGGACGGATAATCCAATACGGTTCGAGTGAATGGTTAAGCTATTGAAGGGATGGCACACATCTTGCCTATAGCTTAACGGTATCGTGAGGCAAAGGGATTTGTGTACACATTACAGGTTGAGCCGATATTATATTCTTGTATACTATGGTGTCAATATGTGCTTGCTAGGCGTCGCTATTGACATGTCAGGCTGAGTTGGACTCGAGCCGACGATCGGCTAAGTTAGACTATAGCCGAAACCGAGTATACCTGAACCTACGTGGTCGCACGCTTAAGGGGATAGAATAGATATTCGAGTTGGACTCGGATACGGCTCGATCGGATAGGGATCCGATCGGATAGAGTCCTATGGGCTTACGACGTATGGGCGGTCAACTCTATGAGATACGGATGAGATCCGATTCAAAATAGAGTCCTAATCGGCCACTAGTCCCGGTCGGCCAACTCTATATAAAGGAGGGAGGGGTGGAGAGCTGAATCGACATCAATTGCATCGCGTGCAACGAAGTCGCCGAGATCAATCTCCACGGAAACCCTCCCCACTTTCTGAGCCAAACCCTAGCCTTGCATCGCGTGCTAGCATACGGGTGTACGGCGTTCTATCCCCGGACGTGTGGATACCGGTAGAGGCGCTGCTACGTTTGCGCGTTGATCGGCCGGATCGGTTGCAATCGGAGCGATCGGCTGTGGTGGAATCGCCGGCTGCGGTCGGGCGCATCGGAGCGAGGCGTGAGAACGCGCCGGACGACTCGAATCGGCTGATTGGCGAATCGGGCGTCTCGGGAATCGGCTACACATTCCGGTTTGGATTGCCCCGATTGGTTATTCCATGCACTCTACTCCAATCGGTAACGATCTATCGGCCCTTACTTGCAAGTGTTCTGGTTTTGCGCGGTAAAAGTTTTTGTTTTTAGCTAGCGTAGCCTCCGCGTAACCCTTCAATCGATTCACCTAATGATTTGCGGTGGTTCTTGGT